>BQNB010078890.1:2425-30413 GCA_026074375.1 Tanacetum coccineum | reverse complement strand
TAATTGGATAAATTTATGCCCGTGTTGGATGCATAAAGTGTTATGTATTAGTACGTTTATGCATGTGTTGTATGCATAGAATGTCATGCGATTATATGATAACTATTATTATATATGTTTGAAATGTAATCGAGATATATTCGGATTGATAAAGAGTCGCGAATTGTAAATTTTAATTGTTGTGCTTTTGTGCGAATTGTTATTTTGATAATAGTATTATCGTTGGAACGCTATTGAACGATAATATGAAGTGATACGTTATTAAGTAAGCATTATATGATATTTTCTAGATTATCATGGCAAACGTGAATCATGATGATAAGGTGCCTGTTGTTAAGCCAAATCAACACAATGATGTTCCTGTTGTTCCCGAGCCTGTCTTAGTGGATGAAGACGAGGACCCGGAAGAAGAAGAATTTAAGGAGGAAGAAGAAGAACCTCAAGAAGAAGAAGATGATATGAAAGTAGACATTAAGGAAGATGAGAATGAGCCTGAGTTGACATATCCTTATGAAGAGACGGATTCCCTTAATCCTCCGCCGCCTGTTTCTGAGTCTGAACCTAAGGACGTAATTGAGGTTGAAAACCCGATTGAGCCCGAGGATGAGACTATTCCTGATAGTGTCTATGAGGTAGGTGAGTCGTCTACTGCCGCTATTCCTCGAGAGGATAGTGATAGTTTACTGCCTGGCTTCATGAGACGGGACATTGACTCTCTTTTTGGTCGAATGGTTAATTTTTCGAGACGACTGTGTGGTCGCGAGACGACGTATGCATTGGTCGATAAGAAAAGTGAGGCAAATGATAAGTTTTATGGCAAGTTAATTTTGGACTTGGGTAATGAAGTGCGTTCTAGTGTGGATCAAGGAACGACTGCAATGGAAAGGTTGGTTGAGAAGCTAGGTAATGTTAAAGAGAAAGCTGAGTGTAAGAAATTGAAGAAGGAACTTGAAGAAGCGATGTTGAGCAACCCATTTCTTCGTATGCAGAATGAACGAGTCAAGAGAGATCTCTATTGGACTAGAGTTCGAGCTCATGAGTTCTATCAAGAGATGATTCATAGGGGATTTGTGTTTGAAGAAAGACCGAATGAAGCTATTGATGTTCCGATCGAAGATATGAAGAGTCGTCGCCGAAAGAGTCGTGAAGAGAAATCATCTTAGTAGTCTAGTTTCATTTGTAGTTTCTTTTTTTGTGTAATCACTAAACTAAATCCTTAGTTAGTATAATTAGTGCTATTGGTTGTAACGATATGTATCATTTTATGAAACAATGGAACTATGTATTAACTCTCTTGTGATGAAAAATAAATGACTATCTTTTTATTACTACTTGATGTGGTGGACTGTTATTGTGATTGATTTGTCATTGTACCATGTTATAAATATATCATGTTATGAATGCTTATCAGATTGTTTTCTGTGTGATGTAACATAATCATGCCTCCAAAGTCTGCACCTATGACTCAAGCTGCTATGCGTTGATTGATCAAAGAAAGTGTTGATGCCGCTATTGCTGTTGAGCGGGAAAGGTAAGCGAAGGTCAGGAACGATGCTAGTGGATCTGGGCCAATGAGAGGTCAAGACACTGCATTTGCTGTTCGTAAGTGCACTTTTGCTGGGTTTATGAAGTGCAATCATACTGTCTTTCGTGGGATTGAATGAGCTATTGAATTACGAAGATGGTTCAAGAAAACTAAGAGTGTTTCTGGAATCAGTGAATGTGCAGAGGGTAAGAAGGTAAGCTTTGCTGCTGCTACATTAGAAGGTCCGGCTTTAACTTGGTGGAATTCTAAGGTTGCAACATTGGGTTTGGAGAATGTGAACCAAATGCCTTGGACAGAAATGAACCAAGTGATGACTGCTGAGTTTTGCCCAATAGAAGAAATCCAATGTCTGGAGAATGAGTTGTGGAACTTGAAGGTTAAGGAGTATGACATTGTTGCCTATACTCAAAGGTTCAATGAGCTTGCATTGATGTGTCCAAGAATGGTTGAACCAGAAAGAGTGAAGGTTGATGCTTATATTCGAGGGTTAACAGATAACATCAAGGGTTAAGTAACATCATCTAAGCCTGCAAATTTGAGCGAAGCCATACGTATGGCTCACAAGTTGATGGATTAGAAGTCGCAAGCTAGAAATGAAAGAATTATGGAAGGAAAGAAGCGAAAGTGGGAGAATCACCAAGGTAGAAATAGTAGTGGTAAGGGCAATCAAAATGAAAACTCATGTCAAACTTTGCAGAATAACCAAAAGCAAGGTAACGCGCAAGCCATGGTTACCACTCCTACTAATGGGAAACTTCCTTTGTGTGAATGTTGTTTTACTCGTCATGTTGGTCCTTGTACGATCAAATGTCACAAGTGTGGAAAGGTTGGACACAAGTCGAAGTATTGTAAGGAGAAGAATGTTGCTACTGGTACTAACGCTCAGCCCATCCCGACTTGTTATGATTGTGGTGAGCAAGGTCATACTTGGAACCGATGTCCAAAGAAGGTTAAGCAAGAAGAAGTTGGAGAAGTTCGTGCTCGAGCTTATGCTATTAAGGACGCTAAGCCGAAAGGTCCGAATGTGGTTACTGGTACGTTTCTGCTAAATAACCGCTATGCTTCTGTTTTATTTGATATTCGATAGGGTTTTGTGAACACTTAGATTTAGTTCATTGCTTGATATCAACGATTAAAAATAGAGGGTGAGTTATGAAGTAGCGTTGCTAACGGAGGATGTTATTATGAAACATGTTTTGAAAGTTGCACTTTGAGTTTAGTGGAACCATATTTTTGAAAGCGATCTTATTTGCCGATTGGATCTTCGTACGTTTGACGTCATCATCGGGTATGGATTGGTCTTGTCAAGCACGGATGGCCGTTATCATCTGTGGCAAAGAAAGTTGTTCGTTTTACTATATAGATAAGACGTTATAGTTGAGGTGACAAGGTGTGATACGATTTGAAGGTTAGTTGTGTATCAAGGCCCATGTAAGTACGTTGAGCAAGGTTGCATTGTTTTTGTACAAACGTTACTAAGAGAAGTAAAGGAGAAATGATTGGAAGACGTGCTTGTAATTCGTTGACTTTCCTGAGGTGTTTCCTGAGGAGTTACCAGGACTACAAGGCCGAGGGCAAGTTGAGTTTCGAAAAAAATAATTAGTATCCGGGGCTGCATTTGTATGCAATGGTACCATATAGATTGGCACCATATGAAATGAAAGAGTTATTGGTACAATTGCAAGAGTTGGTGGAGAAAAGATTTATTCATCCAAGTTCGTCACCGTAGGGAGCATCGGTTTTGTTTGTGAAAAAGAAAGATGGATCTTTCAGGATGTGTATTAATTATCGCGAGTTGAACAAGTTGACTGTCAAGAATCGTTATCCTCTTCCGAGAATTGATGATTTATTTGATCAGTTGCAAGGTTCTAGCGTGTATTCTAAGATCGATTTCAGGATATCACCAGTTACGCATTAAAGAGGAAGACATTCCGACTACTGCATTTAGAACTCGGTATGGTCACTTTGAGTTCCAAGTAATGCCGTTTAGATTGACTAATATGCCTGCTGTGTTTATGGACTTGATGAACCGAGTATGCAAGCCATATCTTGATAAGTTTGTCATAGTGTTCATCGATGATTTTTGATTTATTCCAATAACAATGAAGAGCATGGAAAGCATTTGAGGATTATTCTGGAGCTGCTTAAGGAAGAGAAGTTGTACGCCACATTTTCAAAGTGTGATTTTTGGTTAGATTCAGTACAATTTTTGGGTCATGTGATCGATCAAGTGGTGTTCATGTTGATCCTGCCAGATCGAGGCATTAAGAGTTGGCGCTGCATCTGATGATGCCAACAGAGGTGATGACAATTTCTTAGATTGGCCGGTTATTATCGAAAGGTTTATTGAAGATTTTCTTTTGATTTTCTAAGCGACTGACTAAGTTGACTCAGAAAAATAAGAAGTACAAATGGGGAAGTGAAGAAGAAGAAGCTTTTCAATGTTTTTGAAGCAGCAAGTTGTTGTAGTGCACTGATCTTTGCAGTTGCCAGTGGGAACGGAAAGATTTCGTGGTGTTATTGTGACAATCTCTTAAGGTTACTGAAAGTTGTTTGATGTAAAGAGAAAAGGTGATAGGGTTGCTTCCTAGACATGAAGGTTCCTATGAAGAGAATTACACTACTCACTATTTGGAGTTAGGAGCCGTTATTTTCACTCTTGGATTATGGAGAGATTATTTGTATGGAACGAAATATGTGGTTTTCACTGACCACAAAAGCCTACAATATACCCTGAATCAGAAAGAGTTGAACTTGAGACAACGAAGGTGGATTGAGTTGTTGAGTGATTATGATTGTGAAATTCGGTATCATCTTGGAAAAGCGAATGTTGTGGCTGACGCCTTAAGTCATAAGGAAATGGATAAGCCATTATGTGTTCGAGCTTTAATGATGACTGTTCATAATGATTTACCAAAGCAGATTCATGAAGCTCAGAAGGAAGCGATGAAGAGAAAGAATGTAAAAGCAGAAAATTTGGGAAGGTTGATTAAGCCAATTTTTGAGTTTTGACCCGATGGAACACGTTGTTTTGGGAATCGTGTTTGGTTGCCACGATACGGTAGTTTGAGAGATTTGGTTATGCATGAGTCGCATAAGTCCAAGTATTCTATCCATCCGGGATCGGATAAGATGTATCAAGATTTGAAGTTGTTGTATTGGTGGTCGAATATGAAAGCGGATATTGCCACGTATGTTAGTAAGTGTTTGATTATGCAAAGTTAAGATGAGCCTCAGAACCGTTTGGTGGTTTGCTGCAAACAAAACCTGAGATTTGTTTGGAAGTGGGAAAAAATTACTATGGATTTTATGAGCGGACTGCCGAGAACGCCAAGTAGGTATGATACGATTTGGGTTATTATTGACCGACTGACCAAATCAGCTCATTTCCTGCCTATGAAGAAAACGGATAGTATGGAGAAACTCACGCGACTGTATATGAAGAAAATAGTGTGTAGGCATGGTGTACCCTGTTTCGATTATTTCAGATCGAGATAGCCATTTTACGTCTAATTTCTAGAGATCGCTTCAAGAAGCGTTGGGGACTAATTTGGATATGAGTACTGCTTAACACCCTCAAACAGATGGTCAGAGTGTGAGGACAATACAAACGATGGAAGATATGTTGCGTGCCTGGGTGATTGACTTCAGAAGTAGTTGGGATCGCCATCTACCATTGGTCGAGTTCTCGTACAATAATAGTTATCAGGCAAGTATTAAAGCTGCACCATATGAAGCTTTGTAAGAAAGTGTAGATTGCCTGTATGTTAGAGTGAGGTTGGGGATAGCCAACTTACCGGTCGAGAGTTGATCCGTGATATGACTGAGAAGATTGTCCAGATTAAGAATCGTTTATTAGCTGCTCGTAATATGGTATTACTTAAGGTATCGCCATGGAAGTGCGTTGTGCGTTTTAAAAAGCACGAAAAGTTAAGTCCATGTTATATCGGTCCATTCAAGGTTTTGGCTAGAATTGGTTCTGTGGCTTATACATTAGAGTTACCTGAAGAGTTGAAGGGGATTCATAGTACTTTTCATGTTTCGAATCTCAAAAAGTGTCTAGCGGAAGGTGAGGTTGTTGTTCCGTTGGAAGAGATCCAACTTGATGATAAGTTGCATGTGATTGAGGAACCGGTAGAGATTTTTGATAAAGAGGTTAAGCGAGTTAAGCAGAGTCGGATACCTATAGTTAAAGTTCGTTGGAATTCGCAAAGAGGTCTAAAATTTACTTAGGAACGTGAGGATCAGATTAAGAAGAAGTACCCTCATCTCTTTACAAGTAAGAACGAAGCAGAAAGAGTGGATGAGACAAGCTGAGTGCCGGGACGTCACTCCCTAAAGGTGAGGAGAATGTAACAACCCGAGT
Source organism: Tanacetum coccineum (assembly GCA_026074375.1). Classification (NCBI taxonomy): domain Eukaryota; kingdom Viridiplantae; phylum Streptophyta; class Magnoliopsida; order Asterales; family Asteraceae; genus Tanacetum; species Tanacetum coccineum. Next base: position 24,501 of record BQNB010078890.1, on the reverse strand, counting down.
TTCAGGTCAACGTCTATCCTTAGCTAAGATAGTTATTTTAATTGCGTAGATAATCATAATCGTTTATATTATATAAGGGTGGATGAGATTTTCCATTTATAGGGTAATTTCATTCCATGATTTAATTTCTGTTTGTCTTTAGTGTTTAAGAAGGTCAGGAAATTTATTCTTATGCTCCGAAAGCGTAAATATGTCATTTTTGTATTTTACGTCGTTTCCCCGAATTTTTGTAAAAACCATGTTTAAAGGTCGTGTTTTACGAGGTTTAACATTTTAATGAAGGTTTTAAACTATATTTAGTGGGATGGATTTAAAATAGTTACTAACATGATGTTACCCGTGTTTGGTCGGCTAAGTAATGGAAAAATAACCATTTTGTACTAAATTTGCATGCACTTATGAAAGGAGGGGTTAAAGTTTCCAAATGCTCAAAGTTTATTTCTATAAATACAAGCATATATCACACACTTCATTTCTTTTCCAAATTCATTTTCTCTTGTCTCCTCCCTCCTCCTTACCGTTCGAACACCCAACACCAACAATAATTTCATCATCAAAAATTATTTACTTGCATGCATTATAATCCAATTACACCACATTAATCCTTGTTTAATCCTCTACAAACCCTACTAAGAAAACCTTACATGTAATGAATATTTTGAAAGTTGGGTTTTTGGTCAATTTCTCTTGATTTGGTGTATAAGGAAGTGTTTCTAGGTAGTAGAATAGTGTTATATTGAAGTGGTTTGGTTTGAAAATTTGTTTGGTTGGTCTTTGTGGTTCTTCCGATCTTAAGGTCAAAGGGGAAGCCATAGTCAAGCTTTGTTCTAGCTTTGTGAGCACTTGTTTATGTTTCTTGTTTGATTAATTAGATGATTATTGCATATATGTAATTATAGCTAGATGATTTAAGTGCAAAATCGATTTGAAAGTGTTACAAGTACGAACACATGTTTGATAGTTTTAGTACATGTTTTTAGGCTAGTTAAGCATGTTGGAATAATTAGAATTTGACAAAAATGAGTTTTTGTATGACTTGTTTACTTTTGATATACGCGCAGAAAATTTTGACATAGTCAAAGCATTGTCAAAGAAATTATTTAAATACTAAATTAGAACCTTATGTAAAATGTTAAAGGATGTTCTAGAGGTCGCATGTGTTAGATATAAGGAAGGTGGCATCCCAATTGTTTTGCTTTAGAGAATCATCTTTTCTCTTGCCAATCTTCTTACCTTCAAGGAATAACTTTTGCAACCATGCCTACCTATGAAGTTTATATTACAGGTTTAGCTTGCTTCTTAGAGCTTTTTGATCCGAGCCTTCAAGTGTCTTGTATTTACTTTGCGGCTTGATCTGAAAACTGTGCACATATAGAGAGACAAAGATCATAGACACTTGTATGTCATTTCACCCCTCTATTCCCTGAAAGGGATTTATCACTGGATGGAATGACCCCAACATTCCACCAGAAGTGTTCTACAGAATAGAAATGCATGGAACGATACTAAGGAAAGAGTCTCTCGTGACGGTTCAGTCTAGTTGCCAATATACAGTTCACAGTGTGAGCAGTAGATAAGTCAGTCTGTGAGCGTGCAATAGAGGATTTCACTAGCAGGGACTCAGAGTAGGTGAGGTCGTGTTAAGATGGTCTTTCAACGAAGGAGCCACCCTAGAGAAGAAATCTTCCTCACCTGCTGAGTTGGTCAGTACCCATCCATAAGCAAACATAGAGGGGTGAGACTTTCCCTAAGAAAACTTGATTTCACACCCCACACAACCCTCCACACAACTAAGTGCTTAAAACATCTGACTCACCATTTGAAACATATATACAATTACAACTACCACTTAACACAGCAGCTTTTTAACCGCGATAGACATGAAAAGCCTTTACTTGTTAAAGCACTTCGAGGAAAACTAGATCTAAAGAGAGACATTGGGGTAACGGTACATTAGACTCGTTCTTTTAAATAATCCCTACATTCCCTAAAAAGGCAAAGCTTAGAAATTAAAACGGGAGTTCAAACATTACAAACTTCTTACTTTTCACATCTAAATGTCTAATCATGTCCATCAAAAATTACACTAGAAAAACTAATACTTCTTAGATAAAGAGTAAAACACAAATGACGGAGCAGTTGGCAAAAATTACTGTAGGAATTGTAACACCCAAACAGGTGACTTTTTGTACTACGACAATGCATTCATTGTAGTACTAAAAACCTCCATTATGCGGGTAAACAACAGCCTTACTTAAATGTTAACCGACATGTTAAATCCCCCAGCATTATCCCATAAAGTCTGATCATAGATCATCAAATGTAGCCTGACTAGTAATGATGCTATCCCATCAGCATCATCAACAAAGATCACTTCTTATGATAGCCTCTAAGAGATAGACACAGACTTCTCAGCTACTTTGATGCAGTACTGTCCTAACATTGTTGATTATCTTTGGACACACAGCCAGTACTCCAAAACTGTTCAAACAATGTAAAGTAGAAACAACAGGACTTACAGTGAGAGCATAGATGAATGGATCTGCGCTTAAGAAAATCAATAAGACTCTCATGAAACTCTGCAATTCCCGTTCAGATTCTTCTTCTCCTGATTACGCGACCTATAGATTGTCTTAGGACTCAAGCATGAAAACAGCTTCACTTGTAGTCGAGAAAAAGAATGATCGCGCGTCTGTTAAAGATATTAATAGGGGCTTAATAAAGACAATAACTTGTATTTGATAGTAGAGATTGCGTAAGGAACAGTGCAATGAGATGGTTTTATATAGGTTTAGGAGACCATAAATTTACAAGGAAACCGTTTCACTTATACCTCTTGTGAGCACACTTGGCGAATTCATTTCTTCACACATGATCTATAGTGGTACATCAACTGATTGGTTCCAGCGGTACAAACTTTAGCACTATCATAACTAATGAGTGTCCAACCCAAGAAATGACGCGAATGTAGATCAACAAGAGTGCTTTAGTTACCATCAATAACTCTTCTCAATGACACACAAATCCTCATCAACCTTTTGAAATGCATGCACCTATGTTAAAATACATGCGGACATCTTTACACCAAGCACTTTCATACACGTACACTATGACACCATCATCTATATTGCCTCCCTTTAACCAATGCAATTGGCTTAAGTGTCTTTAGTCATTCCATCATACGCATAACAACCAAATGGAACTGAACCTGCTTAACATCAAATGATCCTTGGTTAGATAGATCAGCTACATTGTCCATCAGTGTGTGATTTTAGCGGCACCATAGGATAAGTTTCTCTTGTCATTAAGCATTCATCTCTTATGAAGTGGTGCCTAATAGCAATGTGCTTTGTTTTGGAATGATATACTGGATTCTTTACAATGCAAATGGTGCTTTCACATATATCATGGTAGGATCTTTCATGACTTCATGAAGAGTTGAACCCATAGGTCTAACATTTGACATTTTGACAATTCCACAAACCTACCCACAGATAGCTTGCAGCATGCAACGATATTCTAGCCTCTGTAGTAGAAGTAGCCACATGGTCTGCTCTTTGCATTGCCTCAAGAAATGAGTCTCCTGCCAAGAAATCTGCCAACCTCTATTTTAGTGGATTTCCACTGTCAAGACACTTTGAGCTCTAGCATAGTCATTATGGTGATCTGTCTCTATGATCATCCAGGTCAATATGAGGGACACTCAGGATACCAAAGACACCAGTTGGGTCTCTGCCTTAAGATACCTAAAAATTTCTCTTGAACAGCACTCAGATGAGAGGACTTGGAGTGACCGAAACCTAGAACAAGCACATGACTGCAAACAAATAATTTCAGTACCTAGACGCAGTCAAGTACATAAAGGGCAGCCAATCATGGACCTATAGTAGATGGACATTCCACATCACTGGCTACTCCTCAACTCCTTGACTAAAGGACTTTTGAAGTCACAATTAGATGAGAGCTTCATATCTTAAACATTTTGCACAGTCGAAACTATCTTCTACATGACTCTCTTGCATGCAACATACTTAATAACATACACCTTACTAATAAATGAGACCATCTGCTTTCTGTTTGACTTAGTATATCAAGAAAGAACGTGAGCTCTCCCCATTGAACTCATCTAAAATTTACTCTTTCATTAATGCCTCAAACTCATCCACATGAGTAGCCAAGATTTCTTTTGTAAGACCCAAAGATGATATCATCCACAAAGACTAAAATACTAGTATGAATCATGTTTGTCCCCTTCAGTTATAAACTAGAGTAGCGTCAATGGTACCAATCTTCTTTTAGCCATTCTTCACAAGAAAGTAGATCAAAAGTAGCATACCAGCCTCTGGGAGCTTGATGTCATACTTCTCCATAAAGAGCTTTTTAAATCCACTTTGTAGACTTTCTGAGGATATTTAGGATCTAGAAAACCTGGTTGTGTTGAGTATGGGGGGGGGGGGGGGGGGGGGGGGGGGGGGGGGGGGGCTAAAACAATATAACCATCATCCTCATCAATTTTGCCATAGAAGGAAGGACCACTTTTCACATCCTCTTACTGTATTGACTAGTAAACGAACCCCATGTAGAGGCAAAGGCTCGAAGCAAAGACACCTAATCGCTGTCAATCCTGGCTACGGGAGCAAAAACTCTCTCATCATAGTCAATACCTTCCTCTTGCCTATGTTGTCCCTAGAGCAACTAACTCCTATGCTTTATTTCTTGACAATAACTCCCTCTTTCATGCCTTCTTATTTCGATAAAACCCCACTTAGCGTGCCAATAGGCTTCTTCCTAAAAGGCATACTAACACAGCTATCACAATACTTTCTTGTAATCTCGAACTGCAGCAATCTCTTCTTTTGCATAGCATCAACACCTGCTTTCATCTTTAAGACTTCTGAAATCTCTTGGGTTCATGTTGACAGAACAGGAAACAGAACATAAAGCAATGATGAGAAAGTCCTTATGATTACAGTTCGCTTTTGCTTTTGAACATAGCTAACAAAAGCATTTGACGCCCAGAACTGTTTATATTACATTGTTGCTTCTTGTTGAACATTGCGCGTAGGTTGGATCTCCTAGAACTAAGAGCTGAAGAGGAGCAGAAGAGAGGAGTAGATTCCATTTAATGAGGGAACATAGGACGAAACATTCCACCACACAGTTTCCAAGTTTATGAAGTTAGCCACTGCACCCTCATCATCATAAGATGAAGTAGTAAAGATACCATCAGTAGAATTTTGATAAATATCCTCAAGTGGAGGTATTTCTGAATCATCTTCTTCAGGATTTGTGGGATCAGAAAGAGATAATCCCTCATGAGGACAGGCAGTACTAACTGGTATGCTAACAGTATTAACTAAGTTAGTACTGCTAGCTTTAGCTGGTGTGCTAACAGTACTAAAAATGTTAGTACTGCTAGTCTTAGCAGCTCCTTCCTTGTATAACCAATTCTAGTTCTGTTCAATTCCTTCCTGAGATGCTTCAGCTTCCTCATAAGCTTCCTTTTCATGCCTCTTAAAAAGTCTTTTCAAGTTCTCAAAAAGACTTTTACTCCTCTCTTGGACCTTCTCTCTTATCTCTGTTTGTTTTAATTAGAGTGATTGTTGAAGAATAAGAAGGCCATATTGGGAGTACATAAGGCAGTCTTGACCCAGATCTCATCCTCTTTTTGCGCAGAATCCCCTGCCATCAATAATGTCGTCTGAACCTGCATATTGGTTAGCTTTCTTATTGACCTGCATGTATTAGTTAGCTCATGATTCTCTGATCTAACGAGGATGATAATCATCCCAGAATCATGTAGAAATAATCAGATCTAAAAAGCAATTTGGTCCCTTTCCCTGCAACTTGTGTGTTTGAGTTACCTCTGAAGAAAGTGATGTGCAGGTTTTCTTTCGCAATCTTTTGGTTTCTAAATTGTACTCTCTCTAAAAGCACCCTTGCTTATAATAAATCAATACATCTGACTAAAAGGATCCCTCAATCAGATTTTCCCCTAGCAAACCTTGCCCAGTGTGCGTCAATGTATTCAAGATGGTGACATGGCACCAAAAGGATCATGTATTAATCTTTGGGCACTAACATGTATTATTCTCTATATTACATATATATTATTTTTTTTCATTATATTATATGTACATAATTTTATATATATTTATTTTTATTTATATTTCTGCTTATTCATAATTTTTGTAACATATATTTTATATAGTCTTTTTTTAACTTTTTTATATTTTTTTTTTATTTACTTAATATTTCTATTTTATTATAATTTTTTTTTTATATTTTTGTTATATTATACTTATTTTTATATTTAGTATTTTTCTTTTGTTATTCTATTTATTTTATTTTTATATTTATACATACTTTTTTTTTACATTTACAACATTTTATATTTACTATGTTTTAAGAGTGATATTCTCTTTTATACATTACATTTTTATCATATTTTATTATTTTTATTTATTTATTTGTTTATTTTTTTTTATATATTAACTATAATATATTAAAGTACAGAGTTCTTTATTTTATTTATATACCTTTTTATTTTTATATCTACATATTTTAGATTTCAACATTAATAATGGTATCTATCAGTTAAAAGTTCATAAGGTGTTCGAATATTATGAGGCTTGGTCTCCTAGCGATACTCCTACTTTTCAGCAAACATAACAAGCAGTACTATGGACTGCTTCCGCCCACAAAGCTCGGAAAAATGCGAATACTGGCAAGCATGGTCCTAAAGCAGCCTCAATTACTGGGTACCTGTTCTTTCTCTCAGCAACTCCATTTTGTATGTGGAGTTTCTGTGCTATTACTTTGTATTTCCACACTTTATCTCTTTTTGACCTCAGAAGTTCAATAACATCCTTGTTCTTAAAAATTCTGTACTCATTACTCACTCTCTAATAGTTTTTAACTTTTCTTGATCCATTGGTTTCTCTATTTTGTCTTATAAAGTCTCTCTTCAAGCGATTGCCCTATTTCACCTATCTACTTAAGAACAATACCCAAGCTAAACTACTAAAATCATAGCTAGTGATCTAACATAGGCAATACTGGCGATCTAGTGGTTTAGGCTCCTAACAGATGTAGATCCAACAAATCCATATGAAGAAAGTTGTAATCAGACGGCTAATTGAGCTTACTGATTTGGCCTTATAGGTACGGCCTTTGTGTTTGCTTATTCCCTGTATCTGACTCTAGCGAGTACAACAAGTGTGATCATTTCATGAAAAATTTGAAGGTAAACCTCATTACAAGGTTCCCTTTACACGTTTGTCTCTCTAGTTTTTACGAAAATTACATGAACCAATCCCATCGCTATATCCATTATGTTAGATTCTCATACTTGTAGCGCTTTGCAATTAAAACAAGCCAATCCTCTCTAAAGGATACAATGTCCACTATAAGTTGCGTCAAACTGTACATATTGTTTGAGCGTCCTGGGATTTTTAAGAATACTTTAATTTCAGCAGGTTAACATTACATTCAGGAGACTGAGAACGTATGACCTCAGAGAGGTGCGCGTGTGAATCACCAGAGAAACCTTGTTCTTTTTGTCACATATTTGTGACACAGAACAAAGATTGAAATGGCTGAAGTTCTGTTTACAAAGCATAACTATACCTCAACATCTAACTTATCCCATTTTTAATTTTAACCTTTACCAGTTGATATCACAAATACTACCTCCAAAAGCAACTGACCATCTATTATCGAGTCTTGCAAATTCAGCAAGGTAGGCCTTGTTACCAGTCATTTGTGCCTGGAACAGAAAGCCACTACTCATCAACACATCCTTTTATATCTTTAAAAAGCGCTGCACTATGACTAGAATAGTCCTGTGCGATCACATCAAAATAGAAGAAATTAATGTAGTCTCTTAGGGACCCAACCTAGTTGGGCTTGAGTCTGCTTACTTGAATCTTTGAATGTGAACAATTCCAAAGACTGGTATCCAACCAATCGTATTTAGACATTGGTGCCAGTTGTATCTTCTGATCTCCAATTAAAACCTGCTGAGGGACTTAACATCTGCAGTTTCCCTTTTTACACACAACATAACTAACTGCAATATAAACTTGCGTTGTGCGCAGTATTAACTTTTGTTTTTTGAAAATCTGTTCTAAATCACTGTTGATCTTTTTGCGCACGGTCCTTGTCTCTGACAGGTGAATGAGTTTGTAAATAACATTTTCTTGGTCTATGACTCTATCCATTAATAAGGCTGTATAGATATTAACTTCTCGCATGCACATACTAAGATAGTACTTGTCTGTCTGTTAAAACTTGTTACTCTATATCAGTAACTAAAATCAGTACGCTAGCCTCTAGCAGTAACTAAGAACTGCAAATTTTACGCATGTTCTGTTATACTGGCGTGAAGGAAACAAAATTGGTTTTTGTTTTGATTCACTTCTGCACATATATTGAGCGCAACCATTTTGGTTTAACTCACTTTTCTTGCCAACCTCTTCGCAGGAAATCACAATCTCTAATTAAATGATTAAGACTTCTACATAACAAACTACATGCCTCTTACATAATCCCATACCCTAACTTTTGTCTTATCAGACGTTTAGGTTATTGACCAAAGGTGTGAACTAATTCTTCTAATAAGTCTTCCAAAGAGTGTTTTTTACCTTGCTGGTTAGCAAACTATGTGTTTTCTTGCGTATCTTTTCTTGGTGTTGACACATCCTTCCCACTATCGGTATTCAACTCCTCATGTATTAGGAGCATCTGAGACCAGACCTTAGGTTGACATTCAATATTAGATTCATTGACACTGTTCCATGACACTAATTCAGAGGTTCTGTACTAATTTAGAATTCACAGGTATCAAATTCACTTGTTTGGGATTCAGATTTACTAGGGTTGAGTCACGTATTTATTGGACCATATGTAAATTGGATGAGTAATCTACTTCAATCTCAATGTCCAAATTGGCATACTAATTTCTGTCATGAGTGGGCGTCACAGCATGCATTCCATTTGCATGTAACAAACTATCATACAAAGCTTTTCTATCTAACTCTTCTCCTTCTCTTATTCATAAAACACTCTGCAAGACTTCATTTTCATAGCACACAAATCCCATCATATCTGATGATCCCCAATACCCAAGCCCAAACTATCATTAGCACCATTTGGTATTTATCAGTTTAACAAGATTTCTTAAAAAGGAGTTATGCCATTTTTCTACTTTAGAGCCTTTAAAATCCTCCTTCCCTCACTGACTCCTGCTAATAATTTCTATGGTATGTGGCGAACATTTGACTTTTATCCATTCTAAATCTATCTTCATAAATTTTATTCTTTTTTCACACAAATAATACCGCGCAATAGCTGATATTTTGTATGAGTTCTACTAACATGCGCTTCAGTACGGCTTCTCCTGCTTAAGCCTTGAATAATATTCCATTTATTTCTATTCTTGCATCACTAAGTTGTTCTCTCTGAGCATCATACAGTTTTTTAAGATTAGCATAAGACTCTTTACACTTATTTGAACAGGAAATTACCTCTGTGTCTGATTCTGAGCTGTTGCAAGCCATCAAAGCATAATCATCATTTCTCTAAAGATGATTGGGTCCAATCAACACCTTCTCTATCAATTGTCACCACCATTAAGAATCCATCCTTCTGTCCAGTTCTGCTCACATCCTTGTTTCTAGAATTCCATGCATCCCTTCTCTTGTTATCTTGATTTCCCTTGATTCTGCATTCTCTAGCAAAATGCCCTGTCTTGTGGCAATTGTTAGGCCACTTCTACTTTGGTTATTACATCAAAACCGAACTGTTACTTTTCATCAAATGTGTAGCTTATCGTACCAGTACCTTCTTTTCTGTAAAACTGTATTCATTCATCTGAGACATCTCATGGCTCACTTGCCACATGATGGTCAATTCATTCTCGTCAAGGTCATATTCATCACATCTATTCCAAGTCCATGATCCAGTTTGAGGCAACTTGATTGATATAGCAAGTAATGAGTCATGATGAAGTTTGTTCTCAACTTTGAGTTATTGACATAAGATTGGGAACACAATAAGCGGTACTAACATCAATTAGTACTGCTCAGTGTTCTCAGAAAGACCAAATCCACATTTTGCGGGCTATAAGATGATGCAGCGAGCCTTTTTACAATCACTCTCAAAGACTACTTAGATTATATGTACAAATCATCAAAACAGAGACTAGTGACCACTAACTGGTTTGGTTCTCCATAATTAAGAGAAACTTTATGTGACCTGAGGCAGAAGTAGAGATCTTAGGAAATTTGATTTGCATCCTCAGTAGCGATAACACCTGCTCCATGAAGTTCTCTAACTGCCTCAAAGAACTTGTGGAACTGTCATAGCCTTTAGTGAAGCCTTCTGTGTTTGGATACCGCGAGAATCCTTTCTCGCGACAGGTTGCGAGTCAAGATATACTTTTGCATCTTCTTGGATTCGTACATTGTCGCACCAAATCTAGATTTTCTGGCATCTCACAATTTTCTGTTTGCATCAGTCCATGCTTAAGGAATTTAGCAATAAATTATTAGCTGGTAAGGGCCATAAGCAAGTTTGGGTTTCTTGCTTTTCTCTCTCTTTCGCTCAAGGCTATAATTCTTCTTCTGCGAGTTATCGGGAGGTAAGAGCCATTAATGTTGTCCATGTGTATCTGTAGTGATTGATACTACCATTCCTATTTTGTAATAACATCGCATAAAAAATAGAATTGGCGACCTAGTCTGTGTAAGGTTCCACGAACATATGTTCCCATCTTCATGAGCCCATATATCAATCTTCACCATTTTGAGACATAGGCAGCTTGATGGTTGAAACTGATAGTGAGGAATCTGTTGCTGTCATGGTGTATTCAACAGAGTGTAGGCTTGTGGTCGAATGATCGGTGGAGGTGGCTTGATCGGTGGTGGAATTAGTAGTAAAATCATCACTCATGCTGATGCAGAGACAATGTTTAGCGTATTTCGTACGAGGATTGAAAGTTATGAACTAAAGTGTGCGGGAATAGACATTTTTCTCTTGATTGTTCTTCTTATTCAGATTTTCTCACAGGCCGCTACACACTTGGTATGAGTCCCTTGTAAACAATAGATCTCTGCAAAGCCTATTAAGGATGATAGCTAGATGTACAAAATATAGTTACTCATGTAGAAACACAGAATTATGAATACTATGTGTAATGCGTCAATCTTAACACAAATACTAGGCAAGAACACTAAAGAACTAAATAATAATTTTCTATTAATTCTGCTTGAATGATTACAGATTACTAACTATAGAGATATGATTTGTATGAGATATCTAAGGGCTCTGCCTGTGTAGTGTCTACGAACTATGCCAAGATCACGGGCAATCCTTTTATAGACTAAGATGAACCCTAACATTCTTACATAACGCGTACTATCTTTTCCCTAAAAAATCACCATACATATCTCTTAAACGGTACGATAAACTATTGATTCTACTATCGGTACGAGAACTAACTGATAGTACTAACAGTCTGTTAGGATTCTGATTGCTCTGTCAGTGGACTATCTATAACTATCAGTAACTAACAGAATTGCTGTATAGAGATCACGTATATGGAGTGTCTTTCTATTACAATTACGTGCGTGCATAACTTAGGGGTGGGGGGGGGAGGGCTAGGGATGTAATTATTGTAATTCATGGAGCAACTGCCATTTCAGTATCATCTCTTTCCCTCTAGATTGACGTGCACGGTCCCTTTATAATTCGATATCGCTTTGTCCTCTTTATTTGTCTCCTCTCCTCTTCATGCCATCTCTTCTTCCCTCAACATTCGCACCATTGTATTTTCCTTTCTACATCACTTTATTCATCATCAGTGGAATGTATAATTAGAAGTGTATGAAACCTCTGCGTATCTGAAATTCCACTTTCTTGTCTTTAATGTCTTCATCATAGTGGAAAGCAAGGGATGTAACAAAGTCTCACCGATCTGTTGTCAGAAATCAAGTTTTGCGTTATTAACATCATCTTGATCTTACATCATCTTTGCCATTCTGTACCTTGATCCATCATCATCTTTATTAGTCAACATCTTGTTCATCATATTCCTAAACCCATTCATCATCTTAGATTATCAGACATCGTCATCATTAATCATCTCCCGATGTATACTTATCATCCATCTTCCTCATACACTAGAATTCCAAGATATTTTGCTCTCCTCAGAATGCATATAAGAAGGTACTCGGGAACACCCAGGATGTGACAACCAGGTTCCTTCATCTGCACCTAAACGCACTGGCATAGATTCTGTGTTGTTGTGGTCCTTTGCTTCTTATAAGAGCAATCTATTAATCGAGAGCAATCTTTATCAATTCAGCTTCATTCAAAGCAACCTTAAATAGCACCGTTAAACCTTTTGACTTTGTTGTTGATTGCTTCTTTTTAATAGGTATATCTCCCTTAGCTGAAGTCTTGATTCTTTTTTCCTTTAGAAGCTTGAGTAGGCTTCATCTTGGGAGATGATTCAGAATCAGCTTTCTTCTTTGTAGATTTTGATTTTGGAGTCTTTTCACCAGTAGCATAAGCACAATAAGTCTTGTAGGCTTCGGACTCCAACATGGCTTGGTTTGTTAAATGCTGAGGGAGAATGGCACCGTATAACTGTGTGTCCTGATGTTTAGAGATAACCCTTATCGTAGTAAACATAGAGTCATCCCTTGCAGTGTGCCAGAACATCTTGTTTCTCCTTGAAATTGACGGATCCTTTGCCATGAAGTAGTCGATAATGACTTTGGTGAAACGTGGATAAAACATGTCATTGTTCTTCTTTGAGTTCTTGTTTTACACTTGATATACTAAGTCCTCCTAAAGTAAGTAGACATAGTCAATATGCTTGCTATGATACATACCCCGTAGAATTTGAGCACGTGATAAGCGAAGACTTTCCAATGCAGTAGTTTTACCACTTAGACACTTGTTGATAATAGCAGCAAATGATCTCCATGGTTGATGCAAGTGATTAACATTGACATAAGATAAGACCTTTATCTCACCAGTGTGTCCAAGATCTCGAATGAAAAAGAGTATCTCCTCTTCAAAAGGAGGATCTTTAAATTTTGGCTTGGGAGTTTAGGGAAAATCTTGAGCATATCTCTAAAGTTGTCAATATTAACAGTATGGCTTTTGCCATTCATCTTGAAACGGAGTAAGAAATGATGTTTGGTGACAGTAGCCCAAAACTCTTGCATGTAAATTTCAGTAACATCAGCAGAGACGTCAAATGTAATGTAGAAAAGAGTGAGATTCAAAGCGTTTAATGCCACTTGAATGGTTGGTTCATTGGATTTGAGTGTTTGGCTAAGATGTTGATTGCATTTTCCAATCTTAAGACGGTTTTCAGGTGCGACAAGAGCATCATCTAACGCCTTTTGATGTGCTTTTGTTGTATCCATGATTCTGCTAAGATATGATCAATACAGTTTATGCACAACCAATTTTATACAATATACTTTGAGTGAGCATGTAAAGTTGATTCATGATGTGAGCATTTCTTAGGAATTAGGAACATTAAGACTTTTTGCACTTATTAAGATCTATCCATTTAAAAATGACAACTCAAGCTAACTTCATTTGTTTTAGAGTGTATAATTAACCAAATTTAATTAACTCCCTAATTAAGATATTAAACTGCCTTTTAAATTGGAAATTTGATCTTAAGTGTTTTTGGTCTTTGAACCATAAACTGATTTCTAAGGAAAAACTTGTTGTTCAGTTCCTTAATAAACTAGTTGTTATGTTCCTTAAAGAATAAAGTTGTTCGGTTCCTTAAAGCAATCTGGTTGTTCAGTTCCTAAATGAAAACGAGTTATTCGATTCCTTATAACAGCAGAGTTGTTCGGTTCCTTATGAGCAAATAAGTTGCTTGGTTCCTATTAACTTCAGTTATTCGGTTCCTTATAATAGCAGAGTTATTCGGTTCCTTCTAACTACAAAGTTGTTCGGTTCCTTATAAAAGCAGAGTTGTTCGGTTCCTACTAACACTAGTTGTTTGGTTCCAAAATAGAGTAATTTGTTCGGTTTCTAAAGATAACGAGTTGTTCAGTTCATTTTTAACATTTCACAAACAAGTCATTTTAAGCAATCACACATGTTCCCTTAGCCTACATATGATAAAGATATCATTTAAGCACTAAAATAACAACATTTAAGTCAAAGAAAATCAAGAGAGAACAAAAACGAGCAATTTTAAAACACTTTAGCACATACAATCAAAGAACGACAAACAATGGTGTGATATGAACACACAAACAGATTCAAGAATGTGGTATTAAGCTTCCTAACACAAAACCCATGAGGTGTTTACAATATTTCTCATAAACCCAATTTTCTCGAACACATAATCACTCATATCTGATACATATGTTAAGCATACTTAAAATTGTTTTAGCCAAGTCTTCTACACATCAATATCATCAAAACCCCTTAAACAATTTGAAGATTTGAACACTTTTGATTTTGTGAAACCCTAATTAAAAATTAGGGTTCTTCAAGATCAAAAACGGTGGAAATCAAAATTCTTTCTAGGTATGAGATGAATGGGATGTGTAGAACATGTTTTTAGTTTTACCTTAGGCTTGAAATCAACTTGAAATGATGGATTGGAGGACGATGATCGTGTGAGGGATGAGTGGTTTGTTAAGTGTATGTTTTGTGTGTGAAAAGTGACAGGGGTGGGTGATGTTATGAAACAAATATGGTTTTTGACACATTCGCCCCTTGTGGTTTCATATGCCTTTTATTTTTCACCATTTAGTTTCATTAGGCAAATATAGTTTAACAATTGGCACACATAGTCCTTAATGTTTTTAACTAACATACCTAAAAACCTGTACCCTAAAGGCATAAATGCATAACATATAAAGCACACATAAGTTAAACTTAATTAACTTTCCTTAAAGAATGATATTCCGTTATTGTTTAAAAACCTTTTTCCCTTTAAGCACATTTTTATTATGAAGAAGATATTTGACATTTTTCCCCCTCAAACAATGACCCATTTTCTATTTAAAGAGCAGTAGTCGTTGTTTGAGTGGACAAATGTCTTTGAAAAGTATTTTCTGATGAAGCAATGTTTTATTTTGAAAAACAAACACCAAAGCAAATAAGATTTCTCTTATTGTCACACATAAGTGCCTGACACGTACACTTATGTAAACATAGGAAGTACGGTTTGTGCTGCAAAGTAAACACAAGCCTTTGCATGGTCATAAAGTAGACCATGCCCGAGAATAAATTCCCGTCATGAGGTCAAGTTTTCTTTTTAAAATACTTTCCTTTAAGATGATGATCGGGTTGCTATCTGAAATAATAGCAAGCCATTGGCATGTTTTGAAAAACATTTGGAACTTCTGCTTGAACTTCATTTACAGCCTCGTATCATTATTGAATGACAATTCTAAGACCGTAAATGTTATCGATTTTCAAAAGACATGCCATTATTACCTCTTTTTGTATTTTTCTAATTTTTAAATTTTGTATTTTGTTTTTATAAAATGAAAAATATTTTTGGTTTTTAAGGTGTGTAATATATATATACATATTATACAGGATATTTGAATAGGTACCACAACTATTCTTCAGTTTCATCTGCCAATTGTTTTAGAGTGTCCGGAGTAAAACTTCGCATTCTCAGCTTGTTGATAAGAAATTCAATTCTTTCTCTGCATAGGGCTTTAGTGAAGATGTCTGATAGTTGATACTCTGTGTTGACAAAGTAAAGCTCTACTACTCCATTCTCAACTTGATCTTTTGATTGAGAATGTTGAACGTTGTTGTAGGATAAGGCAATGGCGCTTTTGTTATCACAGTACATTGGAATTTTATTGAATCCAAGGCCATAGTCGGTAAGCTGAGATCTCATCCAAAGGATTTGAGCACAACAGCCAGACATATAAATATATTCAGCTTCCGTACTGGATATCGCAGTGCTTTTCTGCCTTTTTGATGACCAGCTAACAAGTTTGTCTCCTAATAATTGCATACATCCAGAAGTACTTCGTCTAGTATCTTGGCAACCCGCGTGATCAATGTCTGCATAAGCTGTTAGAGCAATAGAAGAATCCTTTGGATACCAAAGTCCCTGATTTGCGGTTCCTATTAGGTATTTAAAGATTCTTTTTACAGCATGGAGGTGATTTTCGGTAGGCTTTGCCTGATATCGGGCACACATGTATACAGCAAATGTTAGGTCTGGTTTACTAGCTGTAAAATACATAAGGGTGCCAATAATTCCATGATAGTATGTAGGATCTATGGATTTCCCTTGTGTATCTTCATCTAGTTTGGATTTCTCCACCATGGGAGTATCCACGGGGTCACTAGATTCCATACCATATTTTTTCAAAGATTCGAGAGCATATTTAGACTGGTTTATACAGATGCCTCTAGGACTTTGTAAAATCTGTAGTCCTAAGAAAAATGATATTTTGCCCATCATCGACATCTTAAACTAAGAACACATTATTTTGGAAAATTAGTCACATAATTCAGGTGTAGTAGATGCAAAGATTATATCATCAAGATTTGTACCAGGAGAAGATCTTTTCATTGTCTTCTTATGAATAATGTGGGGTCCATGGTTCCTTTAGAGAATTCTTGAGAAAGTAGAAACTTCGACAATAGATCGTACCACGCGCGAGGATCTTGTTTCAACCCATAGAGAGCCTTCTTAATCTTATACACATGATTCAGATTGTCTTGATCCACAAACCCGTCTGGTTGGCTGACATAAACTTCTTCCCGCAGAATATCGTTTAAGAATGTTATCTTAACATCTATTTTGTAGACAATCATATTCACGTGAGGAGCACATGCGAGGAAAATTCGAATAGCATAAAGTCTAGTCACTGGAGCAAAGGATTCCTCAAAATCAATTCCCTTTTCTTAACGATAACCACGAGCAACCAAACGAGCCTTGTTCTTTAGAATTCCTCCTCATTCATCAAGTTTCACCTTGTAGATCCATTTTAAAGTAATAACCATAACTTTATCTGGACAAGGAACGAGTTCCCAGACTTCAAGACACTCAAATTCATTAAGCTCCTCTTGCATTGCTTCAATCCAACATGCTTGAGTTAATGTGTCTTTATAGTTCTTTGGTTCAACTGATGTGAGAAAGGCATCGTAGTAACAAAATAAGGCTTGTTCATGAAGTTGTAGTCTTGTTGAAATAGGTCTTTCGAGTTCACCGATGATGTTGTTTAAAGGATGATCCTTGGTCCATTTGTTAATGCGTTATGAGTTAGGAGCAGCAGTATGCACAACAGTAGGAATAATATCCGAAGAAGAAGATGCTTCAGAATCATTTTCTAGAATAGGAATACCAAAGAATGGATCGTTATTCATGTGTGCAACATCGAAGTCATGATTGTCTTCTTCAACATCGTTAGGAAGGATAAGAGATTATTTGAGAGTTACTAGGTGATGGTGCATCTTGGTCAACTGTTGTTGAGGAAGGTGAACCTATTGATACAGCGGGACCTGGAGCAACTACTACATCAATTGGAGCAATGACTTCAGGGGTAGGTGATCAACACTTGGTGGAGGGGTGAGTAATTCATCAAACATCGGTTGAAACAAAAGATCCCAATCACTTCTTGAAGGTGGTACAAATGGTGTCGAGGGAGGAGGGTGTGGTATGAGTCCTGAACTAATTGTTGTAGGAGTCATTTCATGAAGTGCGGGGCCTGAACTGCTGTGTTTAGAGGCCATCGCAGTCAGCTCATCAAAATCTACATGTATTGTCTCAATGATTCGTCTGGTACGTCAGTTGTAAATTCCAAATGCTTTCTTTGTGGGTGCATAGCCAATGAAATTACCGATATCAGCCTTTGGTTGTAACTTACCCAAGTTCTCTCTATCATTTGTTGGATAGCAGAGTGCACCAAATACATGGAAGAACGATAAGTTAGGAAGTTTGTCTTGTAAAATCTCATATGGTGTTTTGCCATGATGAAGACGTACGATGGAACGATTTTGGGTGTAACATGCGGTAACAACTGCTTCTGCCCATAAGAATAATGGAGCTTTTGCATAAATTAACATTGTACGGGCAGCTTCAATTAGCGTACGATTACGTCTTTCAACGACACCATTTTGCTATGGAGAGCGAGCAACAGATGCTTCATGAGAGATGCCAACCTTCTCATAATATTCACGCAAAGTTTGATTAACAAATTCAGTTTCATTATCTGTTCTAATTCTTCAGACAGACACTTTAAGCAGCACTTGGATCATCTTGAGAAAAAAACTTGATTGTGAAATCTAGAGCTTCATCTTTTGACCTTAAGCACTTAACACATGTAAATCAAGAGTAATCATCGACAATGACGAGGATGTACTTCATCTATTAACACTTTCAACACGCATTGGTCTATAAAGATCCATGTGTAAAAGATAGAGTTTTTCTTGGTTCGTGTCTTCAGATTTAGGTTTGTGGGGTTTCTTCTTGCTTTTTCCCATTGTACATGCAAAACACAGATGGTCCTTTTCAACTTTTAGCTTAGGAAGACCTCGAACAAGACCATGTCTAGCTAAATGGTTGATTGCACCAAAGTTCAGATGAGACAGACGTCGGTGCCATAGCCAGGACTTAGTCTTTGAGGCCTTTGACAAGAGACATTTAGGAGAGGACGCCATCATATCTCCAAGAGACAGAGTATACAGATTGTTGCTTCGAGATCCAGTCAATAGATAGAGATCCAGTCAATATATCAACACCTTCTAGATTACTAATGAAACAGGTGTGCTGGCGAAAAGCAACTTTAAGGTTCGAATAACAGAATTACCCAACGGAGAATAAGTTGTGTCCAAGTCCTTCTACGTAGTAAACCATTGATATCGTACCATTCCCAATCTGATAATCACCATATCCCAATATCTTTACAACATCATCATTTCTGAATTTGACTGTACCAAAAAATTTATTGACGAAATTGGTGAGCTGAAAGTGATCTCCGGTCATATGCTTGGAGGAGCCGGAGTCCAAATATGAGAGAACAATTTGGACGACCTGCATTCATTAAGAGAGGAAGATAGAACATCGGAAACTATGGATCCCTAAGATTGACTGGGTTCCTTTTTGTTAGTAGATACAGATTTAAGAACTTTAGATTTGCTAACAGGAACATTAGTTTTAGATTTTCTAGGTTTCCTTGAGTAAACCAATGTTACGACAGGCTTAGGTGATTCATTTTCTATAGCAGTTGGTTTCCTAAGTGGCACTTTAGTAGTTGTGGTAATCCTAGTTAAAGGGCACGCATTTCATACTATAGTGAAGGTCCAACCAGTTAGTCTCTAGATGTATCCAATATTTGTAAACACCTTTCTTGTTGGTTTCCAAACTTTTCTCTTTGAACTTTTCTTAACAGATTTAGATTTTACACGAGCATTCACATTTTTGATAAAATCAAGAACACACATATCATGATTATCAGAAAGCATGCAACCATTACACTTAACACGTTTAATTTTAGAATTCACATTAAGCTTGGAATGCTACACATAAGCAGTTCCTTTAGGTGCAACAACATAGTCTTTATTTTTCAAACTAGATTTAACTTTCCTAGGGTGGGCTTCTACTTTATTCTTCTGATTACTACTTGGTGTGTGCTAAATCATATCTTTCTATGTATTGCCTCAAGGCTGTGATCCGCTAGCACTAGTAGATAGTTTTACTCCTGTAGAAGACAACATAGGTTTGTTAGAAACTAGGTTTGATGTAGAGGCTGTATTTGTGATTATGTTTCCTGAGGATGTGACAGGCTCAGTGATTCAAACATTTTTGTCCTTGTTCTTTGGGGTCAAAGCCACTAATTTTCCATTAGTATTGTTGATACTAGGGGACGTTTTACTTATGTTTGTAAGCAACTCCAGAATTAGTTTAGCATACCTACAGGCAGATTCTAAGGAATGATCTAGTAGGTATTGTGATTTAACCTGTTCAACTAGATCCCTAAGAACAGTAGCTTCTTCCTGAGTGTGCTTAATATAGGTAGAGTGAGCTGTCTTTTTATTTAACAATTTAGGGGTTATTGGTTCCACATCAAACTTAAGCATTTCTGGATAAATAGTGTGTTTCATAACAACATTATCAACTAGAGATTTTCCTTTAAGTTTCCTTAAATCATCCTTAAGAGCTGTAATTACTAAAACTTTTTCTTGAAGACTAGCATTTAAATCAGAGATTTCCACAGACTTTAAATTGACTTGATTAATTAAATTATCACATTGTTCTTTTGATCGAATACGTGTTGGTTTAATCGAGTCATAAAGTTGCTTATAGGTCTGTTTCAAATGCTCATTCTCAGCAATAAGCTTTGACACCCTATGATCCAATTCAATATTTATTGTTTCAATCTCTTATAAGTCCTTTTTTAATCTTATCCTCATTTATTTTATTACTTAGAGATTAAATTCTCTCTTTCAACTTCTTTATGACCGTGTCTTTCTCTTGGGACTAAGCTTTCAATTCATTTAATTCAAACAATTTATCAAAACTTGGAGCACTTTGATTTGAAACTAAATTGCCCCTTTGAAAAATTTCTTGATTAAGTTGAGTATCAACTTCTAAAGAGATGCAATGTTTTTCAAGAGTGGTAAAACTTTTGAACAGTTTATCATAAATCTCTTTTTCAATGAAATCCTCTTTGTTGAGAAGATCGGTCTCAAGTTTTAGACACTTTTCACATTCATGCACATTTACAGAAGCTTTATCCACAGAAGAATTTATAATTATGTTCACAATATCTTTGTTAATGATTTGTTCCAAGAGTCGTTTGTTTTCGTTCAAAACTTGATTCATTTTAACTTCAAATGTTTTTGACTATAAACGATGCTATTCCACAGCCTGTTTCATTTGATGAAAGACATTTGGACTTCAGAAAGTTCATCAATCATATATTGATCGAATGTGTTGAACAAGACCTTTAGAGATTTTACAAATAAAATTATTTCATCCCTAAAACAAGCTTTTGTATGTTCAAACCCCTACGAGCCCTCAGTGATGGCTGTGGTCGTGGTTCTTTCTTTGACAACCACGTCAAAACCAGCAAGATGGTGTTTAAGTTTCTTCAAACTCGTATTAACCACGCTGACTTTAGGAAGTTCTTTTGGAACCTCAAATTTGGTGGGTCTACTAAAAAGAGTAGGATCTGGAGAATATACAGAATTCTAAGACCAAAAGGCTTGTTCAGTAGATAATTTAGTTTGTGGAACAAATCGTGTTTTAAAATCTTGAGAAAGTTGGTTAAGAACAACATAATTGACTGGTGTAGTATTGTCTTTCTTTTCTAACATCATAGGATCCTTTTGTTTTAAAAGCATTTTTTGAATGACTCTTTTCAGCAAGCATTAGGGTCTCTTAGGAGTCAGGAATCACAATATCACTCATATTCTTAATGACATTACCATCATAAAGCTTTGGTTCTAACTGCTGATCTTTTTTCAGATAGAAAGGATTTTGAAAACCTAGAGCGTGTTTAGTGATATGATCATAGAAAAACTGAGGTTTTGTCAACCTATGAACAATTTGTGCAGATTGATCTCTTTTAAAACAATATTATCTAGCTGTTTGATCCTCTTTTCTAAAGGAAGCTCTCTATCGATGTTCTTAGATTCTTCTTTCTTAAAATCATTTTTGAGAAGAGTAACTGTTTGCATTAAAGATTCCTTTTCTTTTAAATGTTCTGAAAGAGTTCGTTTAAGATGATCAATCTCTATAGAGTGTGCACATGAATCTGAAATGTTATCTTTACTCTTTAAATCAATATTTTGTCCTTCTTTCAAAACTTTAACTTATTCCTTATATCTTTCAAGCTCAGCAGTTAAAGTTTCATTGACACTTTTATTGTCCAGATTTATCTTGGTACAATTAACTACTTGGGTTTTTAGTTGTTCAATCACAGATAATGTCGGGAATTATGTTTTCCTACCTTAGTACCGTTAGTAATAATAATTAGTACCGATAGTTATAATTAGTACTGACAGTACAAAGTGTTAAGTACTGATCAGTTAGTTAGTACCGTTAG
>BQNB010078889.1:0-27455 GCA_026074375.1 Tanacetum coccineum | reverse complement strand
TATGATTGGTCATTACCTCAGCTTTAAACACACACTGGAAACTTGATTGGTAAATGTTAATGTACTTATTTTTAGTGTAAATAAGTACTTAATACCTGCTTGCTTGCAAAATAGTTGTAAGTACTCTAATAAACGAGCAGTGCCAAACACCCCTGCTTCTTAAAAAATTGGAGACTTGGTCTGTGAAGAAACTATGCAGTTGTTAACAATGGAATTATTATATCTTATGATTAGCTGTAAAAATGGACGTAGGCGATAATGTTTGGGCTTGATTATGCAGTTTGAGATTGGGATAATCAGTTGGCTAGCTAACTCTTGATTCCCTAACTTGTGTTGCAGCTACTTTAAACTAATTATACAGACTCTCAAATAATCCGATTAGTTGTACTTTAGACAAACACTAGAAGTGGTTATTTGTTACTTGAAATTCCAAATCATGAGATAATCATTTCTAAAAAGCAATGTCGAACAATCCATATGTGTCAAGTACTTTTTACAATTTAATGTTTTCTAAGCTAATTTGTGACATGAACCGGCATGCGATACGTATTTGCAGATTGCTACAGCGAATAAGGTTATTAAACCTGAAAAATTTAAAGTGTATCCGATTTTGTGGTAGTTTGTGCATATTATCTAAATATTGTTAGTGTGAAAATATCAGACACTTCTATTTTGTGCATTGTGTACTGGACGCAGGATGAAGCCGGAGACACTTTTAACATCTTAGATTTGCAGGTATTTTCCATACCATCTCCTCCCTATTTTCATTTTCCAAGAAATGGCTTTTGCAGGTTGTGTAATACCATTGTACGGAAATTCAACATGTGGAATCGAGCGGTATACACCCTCATGGTGAAAACCTATTTTTGCTTGAAATTGTGGTTTTAGAATTTATTATTATACTTGATTGTCGTTTTTGTTTTCAAAAACCATTGAATACAGGCGTATGTTCTACTTACAGTCTGAGAGGAACAAAAAGACGGCCACATATTTTTTTGGCGATCTGGAACAAGGATAAGGGTGGAACATATGCAGGCGATGGAAGTCGCGAACTAACTGAAACAGAGCTTTAACAAGGCTTTTATCAAGGTAAATATGTTTAGTGATGGATTTGTGTTTAAAAAACTTTTCGTAATACAAATCTCTGAAACAGTTCTTCTCATTAGATGTCAATTTACAGAAATGAGAATGGGAATGAAATTGGTGATATGGAAAAGAAAGTGAGGCTGCGAAAGAGATCGCGGTCGAGTGGTGTCAAAATCGTGGATGGGTATGATCAGCCGTTGCAACAGTTTGATCACGGTTTAGGGGTGGAGATGGGGAACAAGGGTGGTATGAGTTGTAATGTGAATGCTAATGTAGTTGAAGAGACGGTGAAGAGTTGTTTATGGCCAATTGGAGGTTTATTTGAAGCTATTAGAGTTGATGCCAGATCTAAGTTGATCAAGTTAAACCTTGGTGCTTAAGATAAATAGATTAATGTTTGCAGGTATGTCTTTGCAGCAGACCTCTTTTTTCTGTTTTATTAAAGTGAAAACTAATACATGAAACAGTCATTGCAGAAATGTCATCAGAAAACACCTGAGATGTCAGTCTTGAAACATACTTCTTATCGCACTTGGAACCTGATAATACACGCATCTGAGGGTTTGAATAAATATTTTCGTGTAAATAAACTAGGGAGATGCTTAAACCGGGGCTGGATCGAAGACCATACTCAGTGTTGTCAACATTTCCGAGCCGCGTTCTGGTATGGGACAGAAAATAGTAATTTATGCTAGAAAGTAGTGTTTCGTGGCTTAAGCAAGTTTGTAATCAGAAACTTTAATGTTTTTAAAACCAACTTCAGCAAAGCAAAACCATGTCTTAAGAGATAGAACCAATTACAGAAATGCTTTGGTTTATGAGGTTATCCACTTGAGATTTTGATATAAAACAACTTAAATGATTATTATCAAAACAACTTGAATGAACTTGGGCCCAAGTTCATGCACAAGACAACTTGAGTGGAACTCAAGTTCGTTTAGACACATAAAAACTAATTTGAGCTAACATCATAAAACTTAAACTTTAGTATAGAGGGTGTGGGACACAGGAAAACCCACAAAACCACTTATTTCTTTCTTTCCTTGCAGGAGCACCATACCCATCATTCGCAAAAGTAAAAGAAAACTTCCTTGCGGGGCTTGAATACCAAAACAAATAGATACAACGGCAAAATAAAATGCCCCCTCGGCGAAGCGCGGGCTATCAAACCTCGTTGTTAGTTATAAATATGTATTCTTTCCCTCATTTGGGTAGCAATAGGTAATAATTAATCATCCATCACCTTTGTAAATTTTAACGACCATAAACAATAGAAAATGTTATCGACATTCGACAAGGTTTTCAATGGCGTTGCGTCAGGAAAAATATAGTATAAAGTTATGCATCCGATTTGAAGACATGGACGCTCAAAGGTAAAGCTACTAAAGCCATCGTTTTAAACCTTAAATTCTTAATGCCTCCGATTTTATTAGGCACCATTATGTATAAAGTCGTCACATATATTCTTTAGGTGTAAAAACTATTAGATACGAAGTCCATCATTTTAGTTTAATAGAAAAGGACCAAAATAACGTCTTTTTTATAGGGGTTAGGATTTGAGGCCACATATGTTTTCTCGTTACTCTGAAGGCGTATAGAGCATACGCTATCAGATACCGAGTCCATCATTTTAGTATTTAAAAAAACCAAGATCCTCTTTTAAGGTAATGGAAAATAAATGACGTAAGCTCTTTTTAGTAATCCAAATCTTAAAGACTAATAGAAAGGATGCTAAATGAACTAAAAGTTTGGTGATTTGTTTGTGAATTATTCAACGGATGATACACTAACCACTTGAGGGCGGATAGACTGTCCACCCAGTGCCATGACCAGTGGAAAGAAGTACATACCTACTACTACTAGAAACTCTTAATGTCTTGTTACTCCATATGTGATTTTGAACTTTTGCCTTTCGTATAAATCGAGACTTATAGCTTGATTCTTTACTCATTCCATAATGGGAAGAATTGCAGGCAATAATTGCCACACCCTCAGAATATCACAACGTAAACGTAATCGGGATATGACTTCATAGCACAAAGATCACAAGAATATAAAGAACGACCAGTATATGAGTTGTTTAAGAACACATCATTTGATTCATTTGAATAAATAAGTTTTCAACAAAATAAGTTCTATAGTTTCACCATAAAATAAAGAATAATTTGGAAAGATAATCAAATGAATAGAGTTTATGCATAAACTCTTCAATGCGACATGACTACAACCAGGTGACCTTACATGAGACTCCGACATGTTAGCCAAGATGTTTGCAAGTTATGGACCTGAGAAATATATGCTTAAAATGTCAATATAAAGTTGGTGAGATCATAAGTTTATATAAGTATAAGTGTGAACAACAAGATTTCCGAGTGTGTGACTATTATAACAAATACAACAGCACATAAAAATTACTACTATTGCACTAAACTCATGACACCGAAGCCTTAAGTAAAGTTCAAGTTGTTACAATAGTATCCCTAGTAGGTGCTTTGCCAAACACCTAAAGTTTCTCAAATGAAATGCGTTCGTTTGACCAGTATGGTCGGTCAAGTGAGAGCTACCAACACCCGGACGGGGAAGTTCAATCTCAAATATATCTATTCACAACATTCGCGCTTACACAAAGTAATTAACGGTTAATGATAGTGGGGAATTCATGGCAAATGGGTAAGTTAATGTCAATCCGTAAAAGTTTAAAGTACTTGTGTCCATAAGTAAAAGCAAGCAATGTATTCTCACCCCAATTATTTCAAAACAAGTCAAAAGTGAGGCTATGAAACTCACCTCAAGCAAAAAGGTGATACGGTAGTAGTTTGAGTACAAACAAGTCAAAGTATCCTAACTGCGACCTAATTTAATAATACGATGCTTTAGATTTACAATATGAAGTGAACTATATGCATATGAGTTTTATAAACTTCTATGACCCTTATATACATGTGTCTAAGGTTTATCAAGTTCCAAATGAGATTTAAATTCAAGTTTGCCAAGTATTTATACCTAGAAAAACCAAAACAGTTCCATTCTAAAGCCTAGATTGAAAGTTTTTGAGTTTTCTTTCCAAAAATGTAAGTCTTATATTCTGACTCAAAGTTTAAAGGGTCCAAAAGTGCTAAACAATACACGGATGTCAAAGCTGAAAATTCCCAGAAAGTTATACTCAACTTGTTTAGTTATAACTCCTTAAATACTTAACCTTTTTAAGTGATTCAAGTTTTTACGTTTAAATCTAGGTCTTGGCTACAAAAAGTTCAATTGGCACGATTCATGGTTCAAAGTTTAAAGTGCTCAAAAATACCCATTTTGTTCAGGGTGTAAAACTAGACAATTTGTCTTGTACAAAATGCTTAAAACAATAATAAATTTCCAAAATTCATAAAATTGATAATAGAACTCCCTAAGACACAGTACTAAGGTGTGGTGCCAAGAAATGAGTCATAAATGTTCTTTAAAGTGGTGAAAACGTGTGTACAAGTCGACATAAAATTCTATGAAAATTAGGGTTTTTCATTAACAAGTTTATTTTAAGTTTTTACACAACAAGTATATAATGATATGAAAACTAACATGAAATGTTTATAATGAATGAAAAATATGTAAATGAGATGCTTACAATGACGTGGTAAAGATTTGAGGACCAAAGAGTGCACTAATTACCAAAAACACTAAAAATAACCCTAAATTTATATAACCAAACCCTAATCTTTTGTGTAAACCTTTAATCAAAATCTTGAAAACACTTGTTCTAGACCTTCTTGCTGCCGAAACTACTAGAAAGAAAAGAGAGTGATATGTGTTTAAATGGTGATGAATTAGAAGAATTAGGTAGTGTTTCTTTTATAGCAAAATAAGAAGGTAAGGTCTTAAAGTCGTTTTTTTGCTTAATACTATCTTGTTAATTAAAAATGTGACTTGATGTGCATGGGGAAGGGATTGGCCGGTTAAGGAAGCAAAAGGGGTAGGGAGGAACACTAGGTGAGGTGACTTAGCTAGCTAACTTATCCTTGATTCAAGCTTAACATGAAATAAGATGGATGGTCAATCAAGGCAAAAAAGGTACGTTTTCTTTCCTTAATTAGAGCGTTAGGTATGAAAAGAGAAAGGGACGGTCGAAAGGTGATGAGGGGGAGGGATGTTTTAAATTTTGTAAATACTTGGTACAAACACACATACACACACACACACACACACACACACACACACACATATATATATATATATATATATATATATATACTTATATATATATAACTTATATATCTATATATATCATACTATATTACCGTATATGTGCGCGTGTGTGTGCATGCGTGCGTGCATGTGTGCGTGCGTGTGTGTATGTGTGTGTGTGTAAGAAAGGTGGTGAAGTGTAAATGTAATACTTGAATGATTTACGTAAAATTTGTAAAACCGATGAAAATGATTTATAAATAATGCTCATGAGGATGATAATGTACAAGTTACAAGTAGACTAAACTTAGTCTAGAGTCGGGATACGTTCAAAGTTGTTTCACAATTCGCGGGATAACCTAACGGTTATAAGTTATTTCAAGTACTCATATGTTCAAAGTAAAAATTTTCAAGTTAATAGTTAAAATTAACCTGTGAAATTTGTAGTTGTCACAATAACACTTCTTCTTATTTTTGTTCTCAATGATATCCGACGATCAAGATAATTCCAAAGAAAGTCTGTCATAGAAGTGAATTCTTATTCTTACAAAGCAAATTACATTCCTAAAAGGTGCACGTTAGATGCACGTGGTTCCATGTTAATTCCAAATAAAAAGGATTTTAGTTTCGTGCTATGGCTCAGGACGAGGTGGTACTTGTGATATTTCGGCTTGGGACGCAATTTAATTAACAGTTTTTTGGATATTAAATACCATTGGATGGGTTAGCAACGAAGTAGATTCTTTCCTTTTTCACTGGCTAGGAATATTCAACCCATGCTAGGATGCATTATTACTAATTTTATGGAAAACTAAAGGGGGAGGGGGGTTGAATAGTTTCACCGATTAAAATTATCTTTTCAAAATTATAGTTCGAGTTTATGTAAAGTTGTTCATATTGATTGATGTACGAGATATGAATTAAATATAAAATGCAAGTAAAGAAAAGAGAGAGTAAGAAAAGATAGAACCAAGAGACAAGCGTTTAGAGTGGTTCGGCTACAAGGACACCTTCCTTGCCCTACTCCACTCCCCGAGTCACCTACTCGAGAGTTCTTAAACACTAGTCACCAATCTCCTTTAACCGGCGGAGAAGCCTCACAACGTCGCTTACACATTTTAACGGTACAAAGCTAGATACCGGATTCTAACAAAGGTAGAACCAACCCAATGCAATCAACTTCTTTTTACAAGGATGAGGAATGAATCTACAATGACTAGATGAACTACAAGATACAGCAAAGTGATCTTGATGAGATGATGGAGACTCGGAACAAGATAGCTTGAACTTGATCGTCTCGTATGCAATTTCAGAAATTTATTCTACTAAGCGAATTACCTACAAAGGTTATATTAAGCTAACTAGATCTGAAAATGAGAGAAGAATCATATTATAAGAGAGATATTAAAATGAGAATTGGTGAGTAAAACATGAAAACTGGCTTGCTATTTATAGGCAAAAATCTGCACTATAGCATGGTTCCCACGGTACCTTTTCTCCAAAGGAATCGGCCAGTGTAAAGACAGAGAAGCGGCTATTTACTATTCACCAGTTCTAGGCGGTTCCCTACAAAAATGGTACCGGCCAATGTATTTCAATGGAATCGGAAGACTGACACAAAATCCGAATTTTAGATTGCAAAATCTCAAATTATTTTGTGTAATCTTGAAAGATTTGTTCAAGATATAGAGAGATGATGATGTATTTTATGAAAAATAATTACAAACAATATTTACATAAATTAAAAGATAAAGGTCTAAGTAATATATGTAGTATGTATGTTTGATAAGTGGTTTTAATATAGGAAGACTTACCAGTCTAAAACTTGTGCATTCTAGATTTTTTACTTGTAATGATTTTGTGATTGTTATCGACAAAACACAAGAAGATCGTAAGATAGAATTAAACGTTTTTACCGGTTTATTTGTATTAACAATCTCCCCCTGTTTGTTGATGACAAAACATAAAATTATTTGAAGTAAAAATTATAATGTGAAGTTTTAGAATGAAGTCTTTTACTTCCTTCTCCCTTTTTTTGTCGAAACAAAAAGAGCGTTTAAAGAGTAGCTAACAAAGGATGCAATAATGTAAGAAATGCGTATGTATGTTGATTCAAAGAGAATCAAATGCAATGGTATAAGTAGGAATCGATCCGAAGAGAATCTATTGCAATGATGAGAGTCGATTCGAAGAGAGTCGAGATGCAACACGCCCCCTTGATGGAGGCATCCTTTAAGCGAGGAAATCAAGGAATCTAAATGAAAAGCTACAAAAGAAAGAGTTAGTGATCATATAATCGTTAGCTCTCCTTGTTTTAAGAGTACCTACAAAACCATATGTTAGAAAAAGAAGAGAAACACGCTTTTGTAGAACCTGCTCTAGCGGTTCCTTTTCAAAAGGGAACCGTCCTTCGATGTCAAAGGGAACCGGGTCCTGTGCAAAAAGTCAGAACTTTAACTTTTGAAATTTGTTAGCATAAACATAATCAAAAGATGTAAACCAACAACTAGTAACACAACACAAGCAAGTATATAACTTATAAACCTTGTAATAAAAGAAATCAACTCTTTGTGTAACATTATGTCACTTACAAAGATAGGGAAAAAAATAAGAACAAGGATAAGTTCTTAAAACTAAAAATTATAATAATATTATTATTTTTATTCTTTCCTAAGGGAAGTTTTAGTGGATGAGGGTAGTTAGGCGCTCAAGAATGTGGTTGAGGATGAACCTCATTTCATCACGAAGATCATTGACGATCACTTGAGTCCTTTAACAATGCTCACAAAAAATTTCGTGAGTGAGTGGAGGAAAATCATTAGTTGCCCACATTGGTTGAGATTTCGGCGGAAGTTGAGGTGGAAAGAGAGGAAGAGGGGGTTCCATGACCTCGATAAGAGGTGGTGATTTATTTGCCAAACGCTCGATTAAATCAAACGATGGTTGAGGGGGTGGAGGATTGGTGGTCCATGGAGGTAGATCTTTGAGAGAGTCAAAGAATGAATGAGGTGATGTTGGAAGAGTAGAGAAAATGAGCTCAAAGGGCTCTAAGTTAATGGCCAAAGGGAGTTTTCTTTGGAAGGTTGACATGGTTCCGGAGGTGGAGAGGTCAATGGTGGTGGAGTAGTTTTCGGTGTGTTCAAGAGATGACCCAGAGAGAATCCTGGTGGAGCTATCGGGGAGGTTGGTAGCGACTCAATAGGAGTAGAGGGAGGAGCCGATTGGTAGTCGGTGGGAGGAGAGAAGTGTTGGTAAGGTGGAGAAGCAGGTCGAGGATTGACTAAGCAACAAGCACAAACACTTATACGAGCGGTTCTTTTGAATGCGTTTGACATTCTTTTTGTCATTGTTTGACTTCGGCATGGTTAATGTTAAAGCTTCAAAAAACATTGAATACAGGCGTATGTTCTACTTACAGTCTGAGAGGAACAAAAAGACGGCCACATATTTTGAAGTTTAAAAACCGTTTTGAACAATCCAATGATTAGATTTTTTGTTAAGCTCCAATAAGTCAACCTCTATAAGCAATTAACAGGAAATAGGTGAGAAATGGAGGGAATGGTGGAATTTGAAGTTTAAAAACCGTTTTGAACAATCCTCTGATCAGCCGGTTCCATGGTACCGTCACATGATGGTACCGTCCTTTGTCGGACAAGGGAACTGGCGGTCTGATGGAGCAGAAGAGAAAAGAGTTATTGACAGTGAAGACAAGGCAAAGAGATGTTAAACGAGTTTTGGTGTGTGTCTATATGTAAACGATGTGGAGGTGCAGTTATCTCGACTCAAAAAGAAAATATAATAATGAGATAACCCGAAGTCTTCTTAAGTTAATGTCGCTATGATTAAATGTACCCGAAAATACATATTAGTTATGTATTCCCTTTTGCATTCAAGAGAAATATGAGATGCATGATTAAAAACATTTTTACTTTGTATTAAGCAATGCAAGGAAAAAGTTTTATGTGTGTCATAGTAGTGAGAAGGTTTTCAAAAAGATTTGTCACTTTCGGGTTTTGAATGAAATAAGGAAAATTTTGATGATGCGAATGCGTACATAGTATGGATACTTATAGTGGAGTGATGAAGATTCCCGAAAGTTTTATTTTTTAAGTGCGAAAATAGAATCCTAGACTTAGATGAGAAGAAAAAAAGTATCCGACTATTTTGATGGTAGAATCCCTTGGATTCAAAGACCGTTGGCCGAGGTAGGGGTTTTGAAGTGTGATCAAGGCAAATATACTCTTTCCGTGGAGTATATCAAAGTACGAGTTTCTTATAGACCTAGAAAACTAGTAGACGGGTATTTTAAAGGTTTTTTAAGCATTTGGTTCCATGAGCTCGAATCCTAGTCTAAGGAGGTTGAAATGTTCCCTTTTGAGGGGTTTGGTTAAGATATCAACAATATTATCTTCGGAGGAGACCTTCTCAATTGAGATGTTTCCTTTTTGGACATTGTCTTGGAGGAAGTGATGACGGATTTCTATATGTTTGGTGCAAGAATGGAAAACGGGTTAGGTCGATGGCACCTTTATTGTCACAAAGGACGGGTATGTCATATAGTTTAATGTCATAGTCTACGAGGGCTTGTTTCATCCATAAAGCTTGTTGGCAAGCTTTTCTTGCGGATACGTACTCGGCTTCGGTGGTGGATATGGCTAAGGCGGTTTGCTTCTTGGAGAACCACGATGTAAGGCAACATCCCATGAAGGTGCACACACTGCTTGTGCTTTTGTGATCGACATAGTCTCCCGCATGGTCAGAATCAGCTTAAACAATGGTTTCTACTCGTTCCTTTGGGATACCATAATCCTAAATGTGTTATACCCTTAATGAATCTAAAAATCCTTTTGACGGCTTCAAGGTGTGAAGTTTTGGGATCTTCTTGAAAACGGGCGCATAGACAAACACTACACATGATGTCTGGCCGACTAGCCGTGAGGTAAAGTAAACTACCGATCATCCCACGATATTTAGTGTTGTCAACGGATTCCCCGTCTTCGTCCTGGGTAAGTTTTTTGATAGGTTTTGATTCTTCTAGACTGAGCTTCTTAATCATTTCTTTAATGTATTTAGATTGGTTAAAAAGGATGCCATCTTCTAGTTGTTTTATTCATGAACCAAGGAAGAAATTCAATACACCCATCATGCTCATCTCGAACTCGTCGTACATGATTTTAGAAAAATCATCGCAAAGCTCTTGACAAGTCGATCCAAAAATGATGTCGTCCATGCATATTTGGACGATAATGATATGTGGGTCTCTTTTCTAGGTAAATAGAGTGTTATCTACCAATCTTATGGTGTACTCATGATCTAGGAGAAAAGCCTTAAATCTATCATACCAAGCTTTATGTGCTTGTTTAAGACCATAAAGAGCCTTTTTGAGTTTATATACATGATTAGGTTTTTCAAAATCGTCAGAACCGGGAGGTTGAGATACATAGACTTATTCATTTATAAAATCATTTAAGAAAGCACTTTTGACATCCATTTGAAAGAGTTTGAAGTCATTTGTACAAGCATATGCAATAAGGATTCTTATAGATTATAGTCTTGCTATGTGAGCATAGGTTTTATCGAAATCTACTCCTTCTTGTTGGTTGTATCCTTGAGCGACAAGCCTAGCTTTGTTTCTAGGTACGTCACCATTTTCATCTAATTTATTTTTGACTACCCATGTTGTACCTATAACGGTTTGATCTCCGGGAGGTGGAACAAGACTCCAAACATTATTTATTACAAATTGGTTTAATTCTTCTTGCATAGCCATAGTCCAACTTTCGTCTTTAATGGCTTTTTTAATATTTTTAGGTTCTACAGAAGACACGAAACAAAAGAAGTTACTTTGATTTTAAACTTGAGATCTTCAGGTTCTTTCGTTTAGTTTACCTATGACCTTTTCAAATGGGTGATCTTTAGTTCTTTTATGTTAACTATTTCTTTGTTTAATGGTCCATTTTTCTTATCTTAAAATTCTTCTATTTGATTTTCTATGATTTGACTTTCTATTATATCATCATCTACTAAAGGTGATGATTTAAGAGGAGGAAATTCATCAAATCTTACATTTAAAGATTCTTCGATTCTCATGGTTTCTTTGTTTAGGATTATATAGGCTTTACTATTGGGAGAATAACCAAGAATGACACCTTTGGTTGATTTAGGGTTAAATTTAGTGAGATGGTCTTTAGTGTTGAGAATAAAGCATTTGCTACCGAAAACTTTAAAATACTCTAATGAAGGCTTTTTACCTTTGAAAAGCTCGTAAGGATTTTTTCCTAGGAAGGGCCTAATTAAAATCCTATTTAAGATATAGGTGGAGGTGTCGACGGCATTACACCAAAAAGTTTGAGGGATAGATTGTTCATTTAGCATAGTGCGACTCATTTCTTGTAAAGTTCTATTTTTACGTTCGACTGCCCCCATTAGATTGAGGAGTTCGTGGAGCCGAAAAGTTGTGAGTGGCACCATTCGCATCACAAAAACCTCCAAATTGAACCTCATTATCAAATTACTGACCGTGATCCGTACGTATTGACACAATGGGACAACCTTTTTGGACTTGAATTTTCTTGCTTAAAATTTCAAAATGGTCAAACGCTTCATTTTTGTGTTTCAAAAATCTAGTCCATGTATATCTTGAATAATCATCGACAATGACCAAAGTATAGTAGTTTCCTCCATAACTTTGGACGGCCGATGGTCTAAACAAGTCCATATATAAAATTTCTAAGCATTTTGTAGTTGAAACCATGTTTTTAGCCTTATGGATTAGCGATTGTATAAGTCGCATATTGGCATGACCCAATCTTTGATGCCATAAGGTCGAAGTAACATCCATCGAAGTTAAACAAAGACTATCTTTAGGCGAGTTACCTATTTTCATTATATAAAGTCTATTTTTCCTAATCCCTCTTCCTATGGTAATGTCATCTTTAAGTATTTCACTATTGGTTTCGCTAAATAGTACTTTGCACTTTTTATCACATATTTTTCCTATACTAAGCAAGTTGAAGTTTAAATTTTCTACGTGACTAACATCGTGAATAGTTAGAGAGTTATGAGTAATCGTACCTTTTCTGATAATCTTGCTTTTAGTGTTACTACCAAACATCACGTTACCTCCATTTATGGCTTCATAGGTCAAGAAGAGATCCTTGTTGCCCGTCATATGTCTTGAGTATCCACTATCCTTGATCCATTCATCTGGTTCTAACTTAACTTTTAGACGTACCTAAAAGCATAGAAGAACTCAAGCATTTGGTCCCTATTATCTCATGGGTCCGTTAGCGTTAAACATGCCGTTTGGATGGTTCATGTAGTGGTATGGAGGGTAAGGTCCCCAAGAACTAAAGTTAAGAGGTTGAACTTGATATCCTTGTTGTGTTGAATAATTCCAACCCACTTGGTGATAGTCGCTCTTAAGGTATAAAGTGTTTGGTCTCCTATGTGGTGTTTTGGGTTGTGTTTTGATTTTGCTTTTTCCAAGTCCTTGACTAAGTTTTAAGGCCGGAGGTAGTTTGGTATCTCCTACTGTTTTACTTGGTGAGTTTTTCTTAGGTTTTTGTACAAAGCTAATTCTTTTTAATAAATTTGAATCTAAAGTTGCACAATCTTTGGCAGGCGCACGGTTCCCTTCGTCTGCACTAGCCGGTTCCCTTGCAGAGGGTACCGGTACAAACGGTTCTACAAAGGGAATTTTGCCATTTTCTTGACCCTTTTTTCCTGTTTTTACTTCGCTAGTCGAAGCTCTATATTTTGTGAAGCCAAGGCCTTTTTTATCTTTTTGTAATCTTTGATTTCCAATAATTTCTTGCAAGAAATGACTACCATTTTCAAATTTTGCGAGTTTTAAGGAAAGTGAGTCAATTCTAGTTTGAAGGTCAATACATGATTCACATTCTACACTAACTTCCTTATTTTTCTCTAGTCGTTTTAACCTTTTCTTAAGATCGCAAACCTCATTGTCTAGGATCTCATTTTTAGTCTTTAGGTGTTTGTTTTTGTTGATTATTCTAAGACTAATTTTGCACAACTAGTTGTATTCACTTTGCAATGACTCGCTATCTAGATGAGCTACTATAATAAAGGGTATCAGAGAGTAACGCATTTGTGTCGTGTGCCATGAGATAAATTTCGTCCTTTTTTTAGTCATCCTCTTCTTCACTATCGCTCCAACAACCTCCAATGAATGTTTTTTGGTCATTGAAGGAGTGTTTGGGACAATCACTTATAAAGTGATTTGGATCACCACACTTGAAACATCTTCGCTCATCTTTTCCTTTCTTCTCTTCCTTTGCTCTTCGGAAGTTCTTTTTGTCGTCATGTGGTTGTCGGGCGAATTTTCCTCTTCTTCTAAAGAATTTCTTGTATATACTTACTCGCCATTTCATATTCCTCATATCCATTATCCGAAATGAGACCTCTTCGTTACTTGATACTTTCTTTGCTTTTAGAGCCAATGACTTGTATTTTTCCTTCTTATACTTAGACGCCTCCGAGTCCTTTTCAAGCACTACTTCATAGACTTTCAAGTTACCGATGAGTTCATCTAGAAGTAGTGTTGAAAAGTCATTGGATTCTTCTATCTCCATCACCTTTAGATGCCATTTAGTTAGAAGTGACATCAAGAATTTCCTAACATGATTACGACTTGAAAAAGATTCGTCAAGTGCTTTTAAAGATGTACAATAGTATTAAACCTAGCAAATACGCAATCAATAGTTTTATCGTCGAAAAGGATAAATTGTTCATATTGTTGAACAAACAAGTCTATTTTATAATCCTTAACTTGTTTGTTACCTTGATGAGTTATGATAAGAGAGTTCCAAACATCCTTAACGGTTTTGCACATAAAAATTCTTTCACATTCCTTTTTAGGTAAAGCATTGTATAAAACCATTTTGGCCTCATCATTTTTAGAAATCATTTTTTTGTGTTCGTCTTTTAGTTTATCATAAGAAATAGGTTCATCTCTACAATACTAAAAATAACTTGTGAATTTATTGACGTCGTATATGACCCTAAAACACGGGGTGTTATAAATTAGTTTCCTAAGTATGGTTAGAAAGGTCAAACATTTTAGTGCGTGTTCAGATCCGAATCTGGGTACTTTTGAATTAGGAATTTATTTGAGGTACTTGTACATGTGGTATGCTTTTAGGGAAAATGAGGTAGTTAGTAAAAACGTAAGTGAACATAGGTGGTTTATGTGAGAATTTATTTGGATCAATAAGTAAGGGTTGGAAGCGAGATAAGTGACACTAAAATTCTTAGTTTTTGGGTAAAATGTAGATCTCTAGAATTATCAGTAAATGAAGTGGTGAAAGTTGAGCATGGTATCGGGGTGATCCATAGGGATAATTAAACACTAGAGACATCCATCATACGATTGTTACATGGGCTTAAGCATTTGGCTTAGTCACGTGTAACACGTTTATATTCTATTGTGTAGCTTTGGTAATATATTTAGAAGTTGCTTGAGCATCAGGTGAGTTTCATAGTCCCACTTTTTTCATTGCTTTTAAATTAAAATGAAAATGATGCAAATGGATTTGAAATGTTCTAATTACTGTGATTATGTGTTATTTTTAAAGTGTATGGACTTTACTTGGCTATTGTATGTCACGTGCTAAATGCTTATGTGTATTGGGATCGAGGGTAACGTTCCTACCCATGTAAAGTGACAGTTTAAATGGATCGGGGGTAACGTTCCTACCCAATTGTTGATACTTGTTAGATAGAGGGACACGTTCCGCTCCCATGCTCGTTTTGGTTACATTTGCATGCTAGCTTGTATGATAGTGCATTAATTATCCTGCCATGTTTGCATTAATCACAGTAATTGTGTATAAGATTTAATTTTCGTGTCTTAAACCTATGTCTCTCACCAACCTTTGTGTTGATGTTTTTAAGCATTATTTTCAGGTGAGCATCAGGAAGGTCATAGGAATGAGAGAAGTGGCTAGAGAGACCTTAGGTTGCATGCGGAGTTTAATCTCCTAGTTTATTTCTTGTTTGATTAAATATTAAATGTTGTTGATTTGAGCTGATTAGGTTTATTTTAGATGTTTTGCATGTATTGGTATTGACGTGAACCCCCTTTGCTTCAATACAAGATGCCAATTATCTTTTATGTTTGTTTGGGTATTTTCATGACACCTTGTGTCTATACCTTGGTTTCTTTTATGCATTATAGTTCTCTATACAGACACCATTGTGTTGTGATAATATCCATTCTCGTTACGTCTCGCGTTTCTGCCTTGGCGGGGTGTGACATTGAGACCTAGAACAAATTGAATTTAAAAGTAGACTTGGGAAGCTAAATTTTGAAGTCAATCTAATGAACGGTTAATTTTCTACGACCTTTCAAACTTGAAAAAATTTTCTGCACAACATGAAAAAAATTTCAAACGTATATTACTGATTTGACGCACTTAAACTTAGAATTAAGACCTGTAGATCTTTTGCCTTTCCGAAAAGGTATGGTACACTCTAAATGGAGCTACGGATGATTTCTATGATCCATCAAAGCTAACTAAATTTTCTCCAAACCTTGTTGTCCTATTTTTAAACATGTCCAAAATGATCCAAAACCCAACATAAACTATTCTAATCTTTAACAAACTCATATCTCAGCTTATTTATCATGTGGGAGACCATTTTCAACAAGATTTACACTTACAACATGTCTAAATTCTCTAATATGGCCTTGTCCCAAACACCCTTTTAAAAGCAATAAACTAAATCATCTTCTTGTTTAACGTAATATAACTCGTAATATCTCTACATGAACATCCTAATTCAATAACATAATCATTTTCTAATTCATAAAAATAGGCTAACATGGTCTATGATCATAAAACATATGTTTAACATGGTAAACATGACTAAATTCTTCAATAAAACACTTATTAACTAAACCCCCAATTCTATGTTGAATATGAAATCTAAACATGAATTTAACTCATACTTGGATTAAGGACATGTTAAAAAAGCTCAAAACATCATGTATCTAGCATGACTACTCCAAAAATCTACCTTAAATCACAATATGAAAGGTTACTTCATGTTATGGTTTTCTAAATCCATTTCTCCTTTTTTTTCAGGAAACACATGTATATCTATGAGATAATTCTCGAGGTTTAGAGTTTATCAGCCATAAGGGAAGTTCTACAATTTTGGACTGTATATATAACTTTGCAGAGTTAGTCTTTGTCGTTAAGTCCTTTGCACAATTAGTCCTTTTTAATTAATTATCTGCACTAGAGGTCCTTATTTATAATAAATACTAACAAAAAGACTTATTTAATGTTCTAAAAGCTATATAATATATATTTAACTAAAACTATAAAAAATGGGGTGTTGCAACTCTCCCTCACTTAAACTATTCATGTCCTCATGAATTACCTAGGGGTGATCATACTGATTCTAGCATCTTGTCTATCTAACACATTATGTCTCCCCCACTAAGACTCTTACTTCTGAGATACATTTATGATATTCTAACTATTTTGTCTAATCGTAAGAGTTATCATTATTCTTTCTAAGCTTAGGTGGCATCGTTCATTCTAAGCCTTAATTTGAAACTTTGGAAAATTACTAGATGTATTATGCCTTGTTAGTGCAAATATTACGGTATTTAATCTACACATTCTCGTTTGTTTTGATAATGACAAAATTGTAACTTGTAATACATAACGTCAAATTTACAAATTACTCGTAATCATATTTTATCACAATATACATCAACACATCTCTACGTCTCGAGTCCTCGTATGTTTCAACACAGGTTCGTACATATTTGTTATGTTGCATTATGATCAAACCTCATTTCACATTTTGCACTTACAAGTAATTTTATAAATATGCATCACTATTCTCATACTTGATAAAATACATTTTATTTTGACAAGCACTAAACTAGACATTTTATTTTACAAATGTTTAGTTACACTTTTAAATATACAAGTTTACTTTTTTACTTTAAGAAAAGAAAATTGTATTTTACATAATGCATGACATCATAAATATAGTTGACCTTTATGTATTGTCACATCATATCTTTCCAAATCTAGCCATAATCTCTCAAAGATTAAAAAAGATTTTTTTTATTCGGATGAACAGTAGCCAGTTTTATAGGAGCGTCGCCAGTTCCATTGGATTTACAAGCCGGTTCCATTGCTACAGTGTCGCCGGTTCTGTTCATTTTTTCCTATAAATAAAGGGCCATTTTCGATTCGTTTTCAATCACTTTTAACACACTTTATCCACCATTTTTCACACATATAGATCTGTAAGAATGCATCCATAAAACCCCATGATCATAATGCATCTAACTCTCATTTTGTTGTAAGCATACACCCGAAATGATTTACCGAATCAAGCATCAAGATCTTGCCATCTACATCCACCAAAGCAAGAGTCCTTGCCATTTCCATCCATCACCAATCATATACATAAGAAGATCTACAAGACTA
This sequence comes from Tanacetum coccineum, assembly GCA_026074375.1. NCBI lineage: Eukaryota > Viridiplantae > Streptophyta > Magnoliopsida > Asterales > Asteraceae > Tanacetum > Tanacetum coccineum. Next base: position 9,717 of record BQNB010078889.1, on the reverse strand, counting down.
GAGATCTCATGTTATTCATCTTTTTGAAGACTTCCTATCAATGGAAGTTTGTTTAGATCATCATTTATTCATTTGCATTTATCAATCAAACACCATGTAATATGTAGAGGTTATATGGGTTATTTCTTGCGGGTTAGAATATGGGTTTTATTGTTGTGTTGAAAGGGATGTTAGGTTGGTTCTACCTTGATCTAGAACTCGGTATTTAGCTTTGTACCGGATAAAGGGTAAGCGACGATGGGTTGGTTCTACCCAGTGTGTAAGAACTCGGTATTTAGCTTTGTACCAGAAAAAGTGTAAGCAACGTTGTGTAAGGTTTTCTCCGCCGATAAAGGAGCTTGTTGATCTAGTGAAGTAACTCTCGAGTTGGGTACTCGAGGAGTAGAGTAGGGCAGAAAGGAGCTCCATGACCGAACCACTATAAATCATCGTGTTCAGTTTGCTTTCTTGTTTACATATCGTTATCTCTTTACTTTATAATTATGTTTGTGTTATTGCTTGATGTTTATGCTTGTGTTATGTCAACTTGTTTATTCTATGCTTTCCATTATTTATATAGTCATTGACTATATTTGGTACAATTCATATTAAGTCACGATTGATCGGGCATTTGGTACAAAAAGTTTTAAGATTTTAATCAAAAATGTATTCACCCCCTCTACGTTTTTTCACAATTGATATCAGAGCCACGTGGCTTTAGTTTTCAAAATAATTTCAAAACCAAGTACGATCTATGTATCAAATTATCTAAAAAACGGGACTTAATATGAAAAGTATACCGTTCTTAGAAGTCTTGATTATTGAATATCGTTGCTATACAAGCTTGAATAATGATCAAAATTTGCTATATAAGTCTACTTTAAAGCCTCCCAAGTGTTAAACCTTTTTGTCGATTCAAAATATGCGTTTTTGGAAAATTCGATCAGACTGGCAGTTCTGTTCGATAACAAAGCCGGTTCCATTTGGCAAAGGAACCGGCGGACCCGGTTCTACAGTCAGCTTTTCAAAATTTTGATCAACTTCAAAAGCCCGTAAAATAGAAACCGTAAATCCGTACAAGTCGTGCCACCTATTGTTTCGAACATAATTGAGTCTACTTTCTAATATAATAGGTTATATCAACTGAATCTAGGTTTAAGTAAATCGAAATATCAAAATACCCAAAAGTTTCCAAAATTTCAAATTTCGTATTAACATAGAAACTCAAACTTTTGAGTCGGGCAATTTTGGTTGGTATCCTTTGAATATTGATTAATCCTTAACTGAAATTAAAGTATTTAGGTCACTAATCAAACTTATTATACATCGTCATATTCAACACAAGGCGAAAATAAATTTTTTTCGTATGATATGTTATATGATTAGTCGTTCTAGTTTGCATTGATTGTATGCTTATATCCCATTGCATTTGAGCTTGCTTATCTATGAGACATAAATTTCAACCTTGTCTTGTATGTTCCTTCGCTTGTATGTTAATTTAGTTTCTTAAAAGAAACAATTCGGTTTCTAAAGGGGTGTTTGGGTTAACTCATAATTTTGTCAAAAATGCTTCTTTGGTAATTGTTTCATTAACTCATATTAGTCATGATATGATTATAATGTATGATATGATATATGACTACTTGTTGCATCTCATTTAGTATTATGTATTCTTTGCGTCTTGTATTTGAACTTGTTGTTTTTGTGTAACATTTGTGTTTAGGATAACATGTCATCCATGTTTTAGCTTTTCGATTTCGTGAATATGCATCTTATGTCTTATGTTGGTTTTCATGCACTTCAATTAGGCAAATATATATTTCTATGCTTAAGCTATATCAACTCTCAAGAATAAAATCTAAGTAAGCTAGTTAAGTGAATTATTGTCATAAAAATTGTACACATAAAAGTAGGTTGGCAACTTAATTGTTTCATCCGAAATACTCAAGTAAAGTTGAAGTGTAATGATGTCTTGTTGTAGTTTTAAAAGTTTTTTTTTCAAAGCGGGTCAAAATAATAAGTTATTTTTTTGGTTAAAACGGGTCAAAACTAGTGTTTGGCAAAACCCATAAAGAACGATTCCGTGGTTCATTTAGACCAAGTGTGACTTTGATATTTAAGCATGTATTTTAAGAATAAATTCTAAAATTTCTCGTTAATTCTCTTTCATATATAACTTATAAATACCAAGTACTATATTAATAGGGAATTTCATAATAATATGAGGCCTCTTTGGGGTGTCGTATTGACGAGTTGTGGATTTACGATTTAAGTGTCTTGGCTCCTCATACATTCACTACATGACCTCTAAATTATGATAGCTCGAACGATAGTATGATGACCCATTCAAAAGTAACTGTTCCAATTTACATCCTCTAAATATCAAATTGTAGTGGTTACATATCAAATTTTAGACAACCTGAGTTTCGAATGTTAGTGCCTACACAGTTTTCATGTTATTTCAAGATATAAAAGTCAAGTTTCGGTCTTATAGCCGTGTATAAGATTAAAACAACAAGTTTTTTTATAAAATGGGCCATTTTAGGAATCTTGCATAAAATCAATCGTATAGAATTAGAAGTTGTGTCACCCGTCACTTCAAATATAATTAAGCTTAGTTTAATGTAAAGATGGTCTCAATGGATTTGTAAAATATTATTGTCGACTTTTAGTATAATAACAAAAGGTTAATTTTTGATCATGGTGTTTCCACCAAAGGTTTTAAACATTCTTGGTCTTGCTTAAAAAGAAATATTTCAAATATACTTCATTAAAAGTATCTACACATTTTGACAGTGTCATTTCATCTTGTCAATCCTTCATAACCACTAGTTCACCAACTTGTTCTCCATCTCCCAAACACCACTAATACTACATTTTCCATACTAGTTGTGAATATGATCTTTCCTTCGTTAGTCAATCATGACTTCTTGCTTTGCATATACATGTGTTGATTATATGTTCTTATTTGATTATTTACTTTGTCGTTATCTTAGTGTTTGATATCTATTCGATTAATTGAAAAATGCATAATCCTTAGGATATGTTTTGTTACGTTTTTAAATGCTTTTATGCTTGTATCTGTGTTACTAGATGTCAAGGTTTAAACATGACTTGTATGATGTTTGCAATTAAAGTAATTTTGTCTCTTATATGATGTCTCATATAATCTTATAATTTGTCTTTTTGATTCATGATGATTTTGATATGATTATGTCTATGTTTGAGAGTCCTTGTTCCTTGAATCTATCCGTATGATGGTCTAATTTATACTTGAACATGATGTGCATGATCTTTATATCTTGCTCCTTGTATAAAATTTTCTATTTTCTTCTTGTGCTCTTTGATTATGTCAAAGTATTCTTGGTATACTTGTAGAAGTCTAGGATCTTCCTATTGAAACCGTATTGTTTTAATTAAGAACCAAAATTGATAAACAAGCGAATGAACAACATAACAAGGTTGATACTTATTTTTCACAAATGAACAAACTCAAATTCAATATGTGATCTCATGCCTACTTGTTTACTTTGGCTCATATCATTCGCATCATTGTTAGTGCAAATGAATTGTTAATATAAATGATCTTCTTCCTTATGCTTGTGTTTGGTTAAACTATTTAGAACATTTCTAGGATTTTCGATTTTAGGAACCAAGGCTGCATCAGCCGGTTCCTTTTAGAGCAGTGGCCGGTTCCATTGAGCCAATGGAATCGCCACTGCTGGTTCTACAGAAGGCACTTTTGCCTTTTGGGGTAGTTAACTTTTGTGTCCAACATTTTAATTAGGTTATTTACACATGTATTAAGGTCTCCCAATAGTTAGTTTTGACTTATCTAGCTCTTAAGTCCTTCCAAAACTCATAGAATCATCCAATATTTTTCGAACATGTATTATGCCTTTTTAAGCTAGTTGCAACATTTGTCCTCCTCTTCGCTTAGCTTAAGAGTATTCCTATCTTTATGTCTATTTGCGAACGTGTTTTGATTGCATATTTGTCTATCTATATGTCTACTTGTTATCTCTTTGGTGTAATTATACTTGAATAAGTTTCTTTCGTATTTGTTGGTATAAATGTTTGAACTATCATGTTGCAAAATGATATTCTTACTTTTTGCATTAAACTTCAAATTAACCCATTTGGAATTTTGTAGGTCAATAAGGATCGATATCTTTATCAAGCCAATTTGTGCTCATTCGCACATTTATCATTCTTTGATTCATATTTTTCATTACATATTCATGCATATTCATCATCACTTTACTAATAAGCATACATTGTTAGTTGCTTGCATTATCATCACCATCTTCCGCCACCTATTTTACTACTCACAAAATTGTCATGTCTAGCACCTCTATTGCTTCATCAACCCAACAAGGTAAGGTTTAGAGTTAAACCCTTTTACTTCTATCAAAATTGAGTCATCCACCGAGTCTTTCTTATAAGAAGAATCATCATGAATCCTTCCGCCACCACCACCATAACCACAACCTACTAGTAACTCACAACTAATTCAACCCATGAAGGTTAAATCACCTTCTACATATCCCGATACTCATAAGCTCATTTGCCTATGTTGTCAAAGCCAAGTGAATTTCGTAATGAAATGCGTCTTATTCCCAAACACATCCTTTCAACCTTAACAACCTCGCTACCAAAACCAACCACGATGATGCAAGTAGTAGGATTACACTTTTTAGATTATCCTTCCTCTAGTTTACTTTTCTAGGAGTTTTGTGTGGAAAATCATATTGCATTCTAGTTTAGAGAATCATATTGCATCATATATACATTTTATTATATATGACTTCATCGAAAGATAAAGTATATATTGCACTATTATTTTTTATAGGTTCAAAAATTCAATTTAGTGTGTATGGCATTCTTGCCTACGGACGAATTTTTACATTTTTCATATCACTCTTTTAGAGTCTCTCATATACACGATGCGGTATATAGCATACATGTCTTCGAACAATGTTTGCAATTATCAATTTTATTTTGTAGGTTCAAGCATATACACTTTGTGGTATATGGCTTACTCATCTAAGGATGAAGTTTGCATCATTCATTTTTTCTTTTGTAGGTTCATTTGTGACGCCCTCGAGCAAAGGGAGCATTCGTCAAGAATCATATTGGGTCGTCTATACACTTGTTGTATATGACATATTTGTCTACAGACAAAGCTATTATTGCACTAATCTTCTATTTTCTAGGATCATACTTGACGCCCTCGAGCAAGGGGGAGCTTCAATCGAGCTTTCATAACATACATCTTATACACTTTATTGTATATCTTTTACTCGTCCAACGCCAAATCTAGTTTTGCACTAATTCTTACTTGTAGCTTTTTAATCATATCTTGACGCCTCGAACAAGAGGGAGCACTCGTCAAGGGGGAGCATGCACGCATTTATCGTCATTTTTACTCTTCAATAATCCTTTGTGTTTCGACCAAAAAGAAGATGTTATTTTCTTTATCATATAGTTATACATTTTTATATGTTGCCCGAAACTAACATTTTTGTAGGTTAAGCTTTCAAATTTGATGCAACCTCGCCTTTTCGGGGAGAAATGAAGTTAAACTCCAAGGACACGCCCTTTTTATTTCGACAAAAATAGGAGAAAAGTGTAAACGGAGAAGGTAATGTAAAAGGTATTACGGGGATACAAGTAACTTTTACATTTACTATATATTATGTTGACATATTTTATCATCATCAAAAAGGGGGAGATTGTTAGTGCAAATATTATGGTATTTAATCTACACATTCTCGTTTGTTTTGATAATGACAAAATTATAACTTGTAATACATAACGTCAAATGTACAAGTTACTCGTAATCATATTTTGTCTCAATATACATCAACACATCTCAAGTCCTCGTATGTTACAACATAGGTTCGTACATATTATTTTACAAATGTTTAGTTACACTTTTAAATATACAAGTTTACTTTTTTTACTTTAAGAAAATAAAAATGTATTTTACATCATGCACGACATCATACATATAGTTGACCTTTATGTATTGTCACATCATATCTTTCCAAATCTAGCCATAATCTCTCAAAGATTACAAAAGATTTTTTTTATTCGAATGAACAGTAGCCGGTTCCATAGGAGCGTCGCCGGTTCCATTAGATTTACAAGCCGGTTCCATTGCTACAGTGTCGCCGGTTCTGTTCATTTTTTCCTATAAATAAAGGACCATTTTCAATTCGTTTTTTCATCACTTTTAACACACTTTCTCCACCATTTTTCACACATATAGATCTGTAAGAATTCATCCATAAAACCTCATGATCATAATGCATCTAACTCTCATTTTGTTATAAGCATACACCCGAAATGATTTACCGAATCAAGCATCAAGATCTTTCCATCTACATCCACCAAAGCAAGAGTCCTTGCCATTTCCTTCCATCACCAATCATATACATAAGAATATCTACAAGACTTGAGATCTCATGTTATTCATCTTTTTGAAGACTTCCCATCAATGGAAGTTTGTTTAGATCATCATTCATTCATTCATTTGCTATTTATTATGTCAGAAACGCCATGTATATGTTAGGGGATATTGGGTTATTTCTTGTAGGGTTAGAATATGGGTTTTATGTGGGGTGTGTTGGAGATAGGTGATGTGAGACCGAGATTCTGACTCTTGATCTAGAACTTGGTTATTTAGCTTTGTATCGGAATGTAAGGAAGGAGACAATGGGTTGGTTCTACCCGGATGTAAGAGATTGCAGGGTATTGTTAGCTTTGTGTGAGCCTCAGAAAAAGTGTTAGCGAACGTTGTGTGTGGTAAGGGTTTCTCCGACCGATAATCAGGAAGCTTGTTGATGCTGAGTGAAGTAAACGTCTCGAGTTGGTTACTCGGGGAGTAGTGTAGGGCGGGAGGGAGAGGAGCTCGTGTACAAAACACTTGATAAAATTCTATCATGTCGGCTTAGTGATTTCGTGTTTGATCATATTGTTTTTTTTGTCGTTATCTCTTTACTGTGTATATTATTATGTTTGGTGTTAGATTGAAATGTTTGTATGCTTGTGTTTATGTCAAATTGTTATTCTATTACTTTTGTGGCGCATTGTATAATATAGTGCATGATGACTAATGTGATGTACAATCTCATATTAACGCATAGCTACCCGATTGGATCGGGCTCCATTTGTACAAGAAGTTGTTTAAGTGTTTTAATCGAAATTGGTATAGACTCCCCGCCCGCTCCTCTATGTTTTTCCACAGTGCTTAGATTATTGATACTATCCTTATAATCATAAGGTATTTCTAAGTTGAGTTCTATTTCATTAGGTTCGTTAACCTTTCTATGTTTGCTAAGAAATGCCATGTCTGTCTATCTGTTCACATATCGTCCATATTCGAAGGACCATTTCAAAATTTTCTTACTACCTTTGCTAAAATGCTATGTTGGTATTCTACCTAACTCTATAATGTTCTTGCTAATCTATCTTATCATACTATACTAAACTCTACTTATATATGGGTTGTTTTGACTATTCTATTATCTAGACCTTGAGACTCATAAGACTTATAATTATTTTATTTTTGCACACTACTCATGGTTACCCACTTTGTGATTCTATTTTTGACTAAAACATCATGCTATCTTGCAAAGATTAAGTCTCATCTACCCTTACTATTCTAAAAATTCCTTGAGGCATCTTATGATCTCAATAAGTTCATGTTATATGATGTAACAATTATCATGTTAGTCATACATCATTGTTGGGATTTATTAATTTGATGATACAAAACAATGATACAAAAGAATGAAACAAATAGGATCTAAATCGACATTATGGAATTCTACAAAAGATGGAGAATTCTAAAAGATTTTCTTACAAGGTAAAGATCAAAGATTAGGAAGATTTAGTTTCCTAATACAATTAAGATTCCTTTGTAAGTCTTATGGACTCTCTATATAAAGAGATCCCTAGACATAGTTTATGTGTGCACAAGTAAAGATGTAGACGTCTAGAGTATGTGGTTTAGCCTCAAGATCAAAGTGTCTTTGATCCTGTTAGAGTAGGTAACCATTCTATTATTGATCAAGTAGAATTGGGGCTTGTATAAAATGAAAAACCTTGTTAAAATAACATTGTCTTAATTATATTCCGTTCTGCAAATTCGTATTTTTGTTCATTGTTATTTAATCCTAGATCAGCCTAGATCAAACTCCACAATCATAATACTTTCATGACATAAACATGCATTTATTGCTATCATATTCTTTCTCGAGTCTTGACTAAAACAATCTATCTAATATCTTAAACTGTTATCCTACTAATCTATTACTATTACTACACTTCTACTCATGTGTTTTGCTACTGATCGCATACTAGCGCGATATTATAACTACTAATATCTGATATGGTGTGCGTGTTACGTCTAATTATGATATCTAATGTTGCTAACATGACATTCTATATATGGATTCTGGTTTTAGTCATGGTTCATACTGCTTTGCTTTTGTCATTTAATTATATATGCATATACTTCTCATCATTTTTAATTCTTATTATATACCGGGTGCTAAACATGGTCAAATAATGTACTTAACTTCGTGCAATCTAACTCTGTTTTGCTTACTGGGCGACTATATTACTACTAGTCATGACATAATATACGTTATTACTAATTCTGGTTCCTTTGGCTACATTTGTCATCGTGTTATGATGACATTTCTTATCATGCATTTCCACTTTCAAGGCATTCTAATTTGCTAAACATGATGTTATTTCATTTATATACATAACGCATTTAACATTAAGGTCAATATAGAGCTATGGTTTAAGTCTAAGTACCCCTACTAATGGCGGATACTCAAATCCCTCAAAGCAACACTCTGATACCAACTTAAAACGCGTGTAATTTTTATTTTATTTATTTAAATGTTGCATATACGTGAAATTGTATAACTAAAATATGTATAAAACCATTTCTAGAAAACATAACTTCTAGGATCCATTTAAATAAAATAATACTTATAAATTTTACATGAGTTTCATAAGCGGAACCGTAAATGCTACGAGTGTGGGTGTTAAGCCAAACACCCCAGTTTTTGACCCATAATCAAATTACATGTTCTAGATCATTCAACTTGATGTAAAACTTGACTAATACAAATAGGACATTAAAAAGAATTGTATATGTAATAATTTGAGGCGTAAACAAGCTGAATATCAAAGGAGTGGTTGAGATGATTGTCACCTACAAACGCGAGCATTACCGTTCTCTCATATCATCTTCTTAATCTACAAGCCCCAACATGAATAACCTAACCTACAAAAAGAGAAACTGAGAATGGTAAGCCCTGATGACTCAGTAAGTAAACGGATATGAGTCTGAATCTGAAACTTGATCTATAGTAAATATGAAATTGTAACTATGTTTTCTAATACTACTAGTAGCTGCTAATTGATAACTGATATATATTTGAAATGATACTAGACTATACTAAACTATATCTAAACGAAATCTGAGTTTATAACTTAGCATAATTTTGGGTTCTGAATACATAAACATGACTTGGAATCTGAGTACGTGCTTTTGACTAGACGATGCTTAGTCGTCCTGCTATTAATAAGAACTTCCCTAATTTGACGAGTACTCTTATTGGGTATCTAATTTGTTGTTAGCCTCAAAATATTAAGCCGAACAAGAAGTTCGTTCATTACGTGTACGAGTCTCGGTCATTTAATTAGTTAATG
>BQNB010078888.1:20206-30413 GCA_026074375.1 Tanacetum coccineum | reverse complement strand
TACGCGTAAAATAAAATTACTAACTTGAGACTGAGAGAGTTCTATGTCTATTTCACAAAACCGTCTGCTGCTTCATAAAAATGTCAGTATGTAATTTATCTAGTATCTTAGGGTCCGTTTGGTTTGTAGAAAGTTTAGGATTTGGATTAGGATTAGGATTTGGATTTTGAAGCATCTTTGAGTCCAAACCCTCCCACACCCTCTTACCAAACGGGCCCTTAGATCAGTGGGATGTGCCAAACACTCTAATATCTCTTTATGAAACTGTTACAACTTTAAACAACACAAACACATCCAAACACTTTTTTCAACTGCACGTTTTATTGTACCTGATTATATAATTCTGCTTTATGGTGTTGTTATCAGGTTACCCTGGAGATCTTTCCGTCACTGCAACTTACACACTTACTTCAAAAACTACTCTGAGGCTCGACATGGAAGCAGTTCCCGAGAATAAACCAACCCCAGTCAGTTTAGCTCAGCACACCTACTGGAATCTAGCAGGCCACAACTCTGGCACCATTCTCGACCATTCAGCACAAATATCTGCAAAATATGTCACACCCGTTGATGAAACCCAAATCCCAACTGGGGAGATCATGCCTGTAGAAGGAACTCCATTCGACTTCACTACTGAAAAGAAAATTGGTACCTCAATTCACGAGGTTGGCAAAGGGTATGACCACAACTACGTGCTTGATTGTGGGGAAGAAAAATCCGGCTTAAAACATGCTGTCAAACTTAAGGACCCGTCTAGCTCACGCGTCCTTAACTTATGGACCAATGCCCCAGGAATTCAGTTTTATACAGCTAATAATGTGAATGGTATTGTTGGGAAAGGAGGAGCTGTGTATGGAAAACATGGAGCAGTATGTTTAGAGACGCAAGGGTTTCCAAATGCCATCAACCAAACAAATTTTCCCTCTATTGTTGTTCAACCGGGCGACAAGTATCAGCACAGTATGCTATATGAGTTCTCTATCGAGTAAGCTGTTTGTTTTGAGTTATGTTTAGAAGCTATATTCTGATAAGTTGGTGAACATCATGTGCTTGCTCTAATAAATGATGTATTGCCATATAATCGCCTCTGATAAGTTTTAAGCTCGTTTTATATGTGTTTTCCAAATTAGAAACTCTAGTTTGTATTTGTTCATGGTTTCTTTTGGCCTTGGACCCAACCATAAACACATCTAGAGCTTTATCAAACCAGATATATAGATCAGTCCAGTTTTCGGTTTGGATAAAGCTGAGAAAAGTTCTGATACTGTTAAGGCAAAAGACCGTCACTGACTTGGATTAAATTAGGCTAAATAACGACAGTTTGGATATAGGGCGCGCATCTCCCAATGTGTATATCTTTAAAAATTAACGTTAAGCTAAAACGAATTGGCATTTAACTGCACACCTTACAAGTTTAATTCAATAGTTGAACATACGTACCCAAAATATTACTCGTGTGATACGTTACTTTCATTTTTGTTCCATATGATTCGTGGGTGGCCGGGCTTAAACCGAGTTAAAAAGTGTGGATGTTCTGATTTAAATTGTTTTGTTCAGGTCCCCTCTCCTGGATGTCTAGATTCATCTAATAATACTGGAACGATCTTTTTTTTTTTTTGTGTTTTTTTTGGGTGTTGGTGGTGGGTTGGGGTTTGTGGGGTTTGGGGTTGGGGGGGGTGGGGGTGGTTTGGGGGTGTTTTTTTGTTTTTTTTTTTGTTTGTTTTGTTTTGTTTTTTTTTTTTTGGTTTTTTTTTTTTTTGGTTTTGTGTTCTTTTGTTTTGTTTGTTTTTTTTGGTTGGGTGGTGTGTTGTTTTTTTTTTTTTTTTTTTTTTTTGTTTTTTTTTTTTTTTTTTTTTTTTTGTTTTTTTTTTTTTGTTTTTTTTTTTTTTTTTTTTTTTTTTTTTTTTTTTTTTTTTTTTGTTTTTTTTTTTTTTTTTTTGTTTTTTTTTTTTTTTTTTTTTTTTTTAGCAAAATAAATGGTCCCTTGCGATTTGTGTCTTTTGCAAAATAGGTCCCTTTCGGATTTTTCTACTGCAAAATAAATCTGTTGTGATTTTTTGCAAAATATGTCCTTGTGCGATTTTAGTTCCTGCTAAATCTTTATCTTTTAAGCAAAAACTTATGATTTTTCCAAATTTATAGTTTGCATATCTTGCAGAAATTGGGTATTTTTGTGATTTTTTTTAAATATCCATTTTTTACCAAAAAATCCAAATACCCATGAATTTCGTAAGATTTGTGAAATTTGAAAATATCACAAGTTTGCTTACAAAAATGGTCCTTTTGTGATTATATTTTTTTGCAAATTTTGGTCCTTATGTAAATCTCTTTTTGAATTTTATTTTCAGTTAATTGCATAATTTTTAGGTATTTTTGCAAAAATGGTCCTTTTGCGAACGTTTTTTATATAGCATGAAATTTTTTATCTTTAGTTATATCAAATATTTTTTTTCACTTTTAAAGTAAAAGCGCTAAAAAAATTGTATAAGGACTAAATTTGTAAAAGTAATATGCATTGGGATTAGTTTTGTATATTTAAAAAGAAAGACTAAATTTGTAACTTTAAAAACAAGGACCAATCTTGTAAAAAGATTTTTGCAGCAGGGACTAAAGCACACCGGTGCCTATTCAAATAATCACAAGGGACCGATTTTGCAATAGAAAAAAATGAAAAAAGGCCTATTTTGCGAAATAAACAAATCGCAAGGGACCATTTTTGCTTAAAAATCACTTTTTAGGCAGTTTACGGGTAACCCACCCACGTATCACATTGATAAAAAATAAAAGTTAACGTACCACACTACCACACGAGTGATATTTTGGCTACACGTACAATAATGGTACACTTCAAAGAATACAGGTCTATTGTTTGACTTAAACCTTGTAAAAAACTAAGTACCAAGGAATACCAAGAAAAAACATTCTCTTAAAATTAAATAAATCTGAAAAAAGCAGTTTTGAGAAATATATTCCTAGCAAAAATCAAATGCAAGTTATACATTCAACTAGTTCTTTTCTGAAAACGTAAATCCGAACCTTGTACGACGGCCACCATTCTGTATAAATAGCTATACAAGTGGAGTAAATCAGTAAAATGTAGTGTAAGTTGTTAGTTGTGGGCTAGACGTTATGTAAAACTATATATGGCCAAGTCCGTTAGTATATCAAGTATTAAAGTTCTATTAATGACGTCCATATTATTTAACTTCTTTCAACTGCAATTAAGGGTGCGTTTGGTTTGTTGGTAGGATTGAAATAGAATTCGGATTCGGTATGATTTAAAAAAAAAATAAGAGAGAGAAAATAAATAATTATTTTAATATATATATTATTTATTACAAATAAATTAGATATTATGAATTAAATTGGATTAAAAAATTAAACATTATTATTTTATAATATAACAAGAGAAGAGATAACATTAAAAAAAATATGAGGCTCACGGCTTTTTTTATGATCAAGTCTGGTATGGGAGACCCTACCATTTTGCTAGAATAAAACTAAAAAATGGAAACTAAATCGACAAACAAACAATCATTTATCATTGATTCTTTCAAACCAATTCCAACACCATAAAACAAACGGGTCTTAATTATCCACGATATATATACGCCAAAAATGCATCTCACCGCAACCGTTTAGTTGAGAATTATTCTCACACAAATAAGGTACGTACTAAAAGCCCTTTGATGATGATGTGCACATTCAAGTGTGACATTCCTTTCGGCTTCCGTGTTGCGTCAAGGCGCCTTATTAGTAATTGTGTTGCTACACCTAGTATTTTAACACATATCTTACACCTCCAACATTCGTATTGTCAAATATTGGCTAATTTAGTTAAATCAGATCAGTTCGATCAACATGACAATTGGGTTCACGAGTCAACATATTGCTCGGGTTGGTTTGGTACCTGTATGAGACTGTTAGTGTAATAGAGTGTTTGGACAAGAACTGTCGAAGATGATAACGCATTTGCACTCAGGGTGAACTCAGGACTCTAAGTTATCATATGCATATTTTTTTTTTTGATGTATCAAGGGAAAAAATGAATTAAAAGTTACGATTTCATTAAAACTATTAGAAAACGTGTTTTTGTTTTGACATATTAGTAGACTAGCTGAAAAAGACATGTATTTGGTGACACAAAATTTCGAGACCAGATTCATTTCAAAGTAACCATGACTTTTAACGAAAATTTACATTATGCGACAAACATTCATCCGAAACCCCTGCGTCCCGCCCCAATTGCACTTAGCTACCACGACTCGCGCAGAAAGTTCCGCGTTTTTAAGACTAATACTGTTCCCACACTAAAGACCATGGACTTAATGTGTAATATTTACTATTTTTCTGAACAGTTAAAAAGTACCCGATTTGATCACCCATCAATCTAACATTAAAAAATCTTTAGCAATGGCTGAAAAGAAGTCACCACAAATATTTGAACTAAACAATGGATCAATGAAGGTTTTGGTATCCAACTATGGATGCACCATCACTTCCTTGTTTGTCCCTGATAAACATGGTACTTCCTTCCTTATCATATTGTCTGTTTTTTTTTTATTGATGATAATTGATGATGTTTAATGGGTAATTTTGTGTATTAATAATGAAGGTAAATTGGATGATGTTGTTCTTGGATTTGACACTCTTGATCCCTATCTGGTCAGTTCCATCACTATCATCATATTTCTCAAGTCATGATATTACTTTGTTTTCTGAATTTTGATTTAGCTATATTCTGTTCACATGTGCCGAATCCGCGCTATCCAAAAGGGTAGTCGCCCTGGGATTAGTGGGCTCGCAATGTCGAGTCGGCTGGGTAACCAAAATTTTTTTTTTGATAATTATTACTTTCATGATTATATGTAACAAGTTTCCTATTAAGCTCGAATATTTATAAAATGGACCTAAATGTTTAATCCTTGCGATATTTTCATTTCTGAGCTTGCAATTTTAGCAGATTGGATATAAGGGAGTGTTTCGAATTGCATATGTTTAGCTTATGCTTATGGCTTTTAAGCATTTTCAATGACACGCTTTTCCATGTGCTTATTTCCTAACAAAATAAGCAAGTAATACAATGAACACTTGGCAATCCAAACACTTCAGAAGTGCTTATTTCTTATAAAAAAAGATACAACAACACTATGCACTTAAACCACGCAATCCCAAACACCCTCTAAAGTGTTTTTGAAACTTGAGTCACATACTTACAACAATCAATTTAAACTTTATAGCCAAAACCAATTATGACTATGATTTTCAAGTTATTTTCTTAGAAACTTGAACATATTCTCGTTAGTCAACTTGAAAATTGTAATAATTTGTTTGAAAAAGCATATCCAAACACCCCTTATTCTGCACCATCCCTTCCTGTCTAGAAATGTCTTTTGTACTCAAAGTAATATACTTCGAATTTGATTCTATGATATTGTTTGTTTTTCGCCAGAATGGTGAAGCACCCTACTTTGGTTGCATTGTTGGAAGGGTTGCAAACAGGATTAAAGAGGGGAAGTTCACACTTAACGGGACCGATTATACACTACCTATTAACAACGGCCCAAACAGTCTCCATGGTACGAAGTGTAACTGCCTTAAATTTTGTTTATCTATGAATACAATCGTCGATTAGGTTTAAAACACTTTGTATTACTTTTGCCAAAACTATTTAAAACCATAAATAAACATGTAATGAAGCAACCATGGTGATCAAAATATAATTAGTTAAAGAGAAAACAAGGAATTCATCTTAGCTTCTTTTTTTGGGTAAAGGGTTTATACCCGGTGAATATTCATCTTAGTTTCTTCTAGAAAACTATCTGCTATTGGAGGACTGGTGTGTGTACGTTAGTCTGTTCTTATAAAACTAGATTACACAGATATCAAACAATATTAGAAGCTGAGGAAGGATATAAATTACCAATATCTTCTAGTTATATAAAGTTTCTCTTTTCTGTTTTCTTGTTAGGTGGGATTAAAGGATTCGACAAGGTAGTTTGGGAAGTCATTGAACATAAAAAGGGTGACAATCCATCAATAACCTTTAAATACCATGCTCGTGATGGGGAAGAAGGTAATCATTTCTCTTTTATACACACATGATACATGTATGTTAAGCTAAGAAGGCGTGTGGATTTGCATTTTGAAAATGATGATCTGACTATCGCGCCTAAAAGTCACAGTAATTAGTTTTTAACGTTTGAGTAAACAGATTTTGCTTCATAAGTCATTTCCAAACAAGTTGCAACCAAATTCATTATTTAAGTGTATAATCAAATTTCTTACTTATATCTTCGTTGAACTTTTACCACGGAAAACCTTATCCGTTTACCCGTTTTGAGGCTTTTTATAACAAAATTTCTTTTTTGTTGATGATTTTCTATATGGGAATGTGCCTAACATTCAACATCTGATCATCTTACTTCAAACAGGAAGAACACATTTTACACTCCTACATCCCATTTTAATTACAAGTGATTATCTGATTTTGATAAATGTTTTTTTAATCAGGTTACCCTGGAGATCTTACCGTCACTGCAACTTACACACTTACTGCAAACACTTCACTGAGGCTCGACATGGAAGCAGTTCCTGAAAATAAACCAACACCCGTTAGTTTAGCTCAGCACACCTACTGGAATCTAGCAGGTCACAGCTCCGGTACCATACTCGACCATTCAGCACAAATATATGCAAAACACTTCACACCCCTGGATCAAACCCAAATCCCAACCGGCGAGATCAAGCCTGTAGAAGGAACTCCCTTTGACTTCACGACAGAGAAAAAAATTGGTACTTCAATCCATGAAGTTGGTATAGGGTATGACCACAATTATGTGCTCGACTGTGGGGAAGAAAAATCAGGCTTAAAACATGCTGTCAAACTTAAGGATCCATCTAGCTCCCGGGTTCTTAACTTATGGACCAATGCACCTGGAATTCAGTTTTACACAGCTAATTATGTGAATGGGATTGTTGGGAAAGGGGGAGCTGTGTACGAAAAGCATGGAGCATTATGCTTAGAGACACAAGGGTTTCCGAATGCCATCAACCAAACGAACTTCCCCTCGATTGTAGTTCAGCCTGGTGAAAAGTATCAGCACAGTATGGTCTATGAGTTCTCCACTGATTAAGGTGTTTTTTTTTTTTTTATAATGTCGAAGTAGATTCCAATAAGTTGGTGAACTCTGAGATTGATTTTAAAATAAAGTTTGTGTAGTGTTAAACTGTTAATAAGTTTCAGACTCGTATAGAATTCGGGCATTTATTGGATATATTGCAGATTGACAATGCCACTCCTTTCTTGGTCTGCTACATCGAACATCGTGTCCTCCTTTACTCAGGTTGCAGGGAACTATTGATAGTTTTAAGGTCTATATAGATCATCTAGGCTATGTCCAAAACAATGTTAGCAAAAACACCATATTTCGACACCTAAGAGTTTTCTTCACTATCACCTAGCAATTAGCTCGCTGCGTGAAGGTTTGTAAAATAAGATTGCTCTTTATAACACTCGGCAAGCTCAGTAACATAAATTGTGAATCTTTGAGCTTCTGCTCTTTCACTTCTTTATCTCTGTATCAATTATTGATACTCAACATGACTGCAAGATAATGATCACAATCAAAGATTATTGAGTGTGTTATTTGGATTGAAATGTATCGACAAGAGGTTAAAAAGTTAAGCCTCTTAATACCTTTTTTATTGATCAAAAACTTCAAATCACTTTTATAGATGAGGGTTGCAACTTGTGTGATTCTCTATCTCCCTCGTATCATGCTCTGGCGGTGGGATTAGATATATGATACTGGCGGGATTAGATATAGTGGTTAGTATGAATCAAATACATCACAAATATGTTTGTGTGATACTTGCTACTACTAACCAAACTACCTCTACACTAGACCAGAACAAGACCAGTTGTGTCATTACAAAGCCAATCTATTTAGTATATGAACCTGCTTTACCAATTCAATTCGCATTTTCAATTGAATTATCTTGCAAGGAGTCGTTCACTTACTGACTTCTAAAAATGTATGGTGTGATACGAATCCAGTAGAAAACGTATAAACAATTAAGTTAGGCATTTCATCAAGAACTGTGTAATTTCATGATATATCAAATATCAATTCACACATAAAATAATCAGTTACATGATTCAGTTTTGTTCATTCAACTGTAACACAAACAAATACTACAGGGCTATGTTAGTACACGCTTCCAAAAAACTCATAGACCCTTTAGAGGTATTTTATTACGTAATAAAAAGTCATGATTTCGCGTCTCCACTTGCGCTCACTACAGTTAGGAAAATAGAATTGTCGAAGCTATTCTTTATGGCCGATACCTAAAGACAACAAGTACGGGGACAGGACGTGAAATCTGCACTTTCTTTTCATGTAACACAAAACAAATATAAAACAACTGAAGAAAGATTAAACACCAGAATGAATCTAACACATAGGATTTCATTCATTAAAAACAACAGTTCACAACATTTTCATGTTTCAACATCCACTTTCCAAAAAAAAAAACAATTAAACCTAACCAATTACATTCATAAATAAAACCCCTAACCAAACACTCCAAATTAACCGCTGGTGAACTTTGTGACAGCCTTGGTGCCTTCAGAAACAGCGTGCTTAGCCAGCTCACCAGGCAAGACCAATCTGACAGCAGTCTGAATCTCCCTACTCGAAAGAGTATTCTTTTTATTATACCTCACAAGCTTAGAACTCTCAGCAGCCAATTTCTCAAAGATATCATTAATAAACGAATTCATTATTCCCATGGCTTTGCTTGAGATTCCGATATCAGGATGGACTTGTTTCAAAACCTTGAAGATGTAGATCTTGTATGTTTCAACTGACTTCTTGTGTCTCTTCTTCTTCTTGTCTGCTGCGTCTTTTGGGGGGAGCTTCTTCTCTGCTTTGGGTTTTGGTGTCTTCTCTGCTGCTGGTTTCTTCTCCGCTGCGGGTTTCTTCTCTGCTGCCTTTGGTGCCATTTTTGGGATTAAAAGTGTGTGTGTGTGTTTTTGTTGTGTGAGATGATGATGAGAGTGAAATAATTGTGGGGTTGGTTCTTATATAGGGTTTGTAGGTGAGATTTGATTGGTTCGTTTGGTGTCACACGGATCGTGAACATGAGCCGTTCATATTTAGGATATTATTTTAACGGTCGAGATTGACGGAATCCATAACTCGCATGTGCAAGGACTTCTTTTTCTCTTTCTTTTTTTTTTCTTTTTTTTTTTGACTTATTAATATATAGAAAAAGGGTAAATTACATTGTTCGTCCCTGAACTTCACTCCATTTGCCCGTTTGGTCTCTCATTTTGAAAATTGACGAAAATGGTCGCGGAAGTTGTCCTCCATTTTCTCCATTATCTTTTTTTTCGATGGGTATTATTGTAATTTCATCTGAAATGTTAATTACACCGTTGGTCCCTCACCAAGCAAATTTTCAAATTCAAAATACTACCCATTAATTTTACATTTTTTTGTCTTTTTTTCATTACGTGATTGGTCCCTGATATCTCATAGTGTTTGTTACCCTTTACCGCCTAATAGACACATGCCAACTTGTCTTCCAAAGAAAGACGTATGCATAAGGACTACCCATTTCAACTAAGGGTTGCTAGTTATTACACTTTTGACTTTTTGGTGAATTGATGACCATTCGTTTCAACTTATGTTTTGCTCTTTAGGGGTTTATTATATCTAGTATTCAGTATTCACACACCTTTTCATGCCCAACAAAACACTTTCTTTAATTCTAAGTACAATTATGACTCGTTTTGTGCGTCTAGCGGAATTGTAAGTGGTTGCTAATTCAAGGTTGGTGGTTGATGTTATGTTGGTTTATTTTCAGAGGCACACGACAAAGGATATGCAGTATGCAACAGATCTGACCAAGTTATGACAGGAGTTGGCAGATCATGTTAGTGAGATAGATCTATTTATAGGTGAAATGGAACTTTTGAGTGGATCTTTGGTGGCGTTCAGCTGTGTGGAGTTTAAGATAATGCATTTATGAAATCCTACTAGTGGATCTTAAATTACCCCTATATGTATTTGTGGTATTTATTTATTTTTTGTATGTATATGTGGTATGTTTGAGACAGTCTGGTTATAAAAAGCCTACTAGTTATGTGTAGTTCCCTTGTACTAGTTTACGAATAACTTCAAAGTTATAATAAACTAGC
>BQNB010078888.1:0-18043 GCA_026074375.1 Tanacetum coccineum | reverse complement strand
CCAAATCTGCACACTTCATCCCTACCCGAGAGACAGATAGTATGGAAACCCTTACAAGGTTATACATCAAAGAAATAGTCTCCTGATATGGCGTGCCAATATCTATCATTTTGGATCGTGACAGTCATTTCACATCCAGATTCTGGCAATCATTACAAAGTGCTTTGGGTACTCAATTAGACATGAGTACGACATATCATCCCAAAACCGATGGATAAAGTGAGAGGACCATTCAAACACTCAAAGACATGCTTCGAGCCTGTGTTATAGATTTTGGAAAAGGATGAAAAAGACACTTACCATTGGTAGAATTCTCCTACAATAACAGTTACCATGCCAGTATCAAGGCAGCACCATTCGAGGCACTTTATGGTCGAAAGGGCAGATCAGCTGTTTGCTAGGCCGAAGTTAGAGATGTTCAACTTACAGGACCAGAAATAATCCATGAAACCACTGAAAAGATTGTGCAAATTCGACAACGCTTGCAAGCTGCAATAGATCGGCAAAGAAGTTACGCCAATGTAAGGCAAAAGCCTTTAGAATTTCAAGTTGGAGATCGTGTTATGTTAAAATTATCACCTCGTAAAGGTATCATTCATTTTGGAAAGCGAAGAAAGCTTAACCCTCGGTACATTGGACCATTCAAAATCCTTGAACGAATTGGCCTAGTGGCATACAAACTAGAGCTTCCTGAAGAGCTTAGTAATGTCCACAGTACTTTCCACATTTCTAATCTAAAGAAATGCTTATCTGACAAATCCCTTGTCATTCCAATGAAAGAGCTTCGACTCGATGATAAACTCAACTTTGTAGAAGAACCAGTGGAGATTATAGATCAAGAAGTCAAGCAACTGAAACAAAGTCGTATTCCTATAATCAAAGTAAGATGGAACTCTAAAAGAGGACCATAATTTATGTGGGAACGCGAAGATCAAATTCATGCCAAGTACCCACATCTGTTTTCAAACACTACTCCGGCATCTAACAAAATCTCGGGACGAGATTTCATTTAAGGGAGGGAGACTATAACAACCTGCAATTTTCATTAATGTAAATATCCATCTATTAAATTAGATGCACTGTAATATCCATCTATTATATATACCACCTTTTTACAGTCCAATACTTCGGCATAAATAGAGTTTTTTGTAAAGCCTTTGAGGCATCCTAGTAGTAATCTAGGGTTAGTTAGTTTTTAGTAAAACTAATTAATTTTTTAATCTTAAGTTTAAATTTCAAAGTCATTTACAGCTTTTTATTTCAGCTTTGGTAACATTTTCAAGATTAAGTCAAGTTGAGTTATTAATTCACTTTAATAATCCCAAGATGTTCTAAGTTCTATAAATGAGTTGTATCGTTTCAAAAGCTCTCAATACAGCTTGTTTAGAAACAGTTATTAACTAAGTAACTTAAAAGGTTAAGTAGTTAGAAATTATCACACCCATTATCACTCTCAAATATACCACAGCTGTATGATATAGGATGATAAGCCTGTTCTGGAATGTCTTATGGCCTCTCACTAGCTGTTGTTATACAACTAGAGCTTGTAGATTCTTTGTTTAACCCTGTTTAAGACAAGGGTTTAGTAATTCTATCACTCTTTTCTATTATTCTTACTTTCAGTAGAACCTGCTTGTTATAATTTAACATCTGCTAAAGGCCAAATCAGCCTATATAAGTGCTTATTCTTAATTAAAATTGCTTATAAGAGTCTTATTTTGGTGATAGATAATCTGCTTTTAATTAACATTGAGAGAAAAAATGATTTTAAGGGTATTTTTCAACTAACAGTCTAACCTTAATTTTAGTTCAGCTGTTAACTTTTGGAACAGCATTACTTAACACTACCAGTACTAACTCCAATTAGTACTGCTAGTTCATTTTCTTGGATTTCAAAGGTAGCATACAACTAACACAAGCAGTACTAACCTCCAAGTTAGTACTTCAGTTAAAACTGTATTACTGTTTAGGGGTCATTTTAGGCTATCAGCTTATTATTTCAACTTGTTTTAAGATTTCTTTAGATTTGTAGATAGATTAACGTTATTTAGTGTACTGTTTTCAATAGAACTTTATTTTTCTTTTCAAATAATTTTAAGAGTAATCAGTTTAAGTTTTTCTAGCTTATTTATCATTATAAAGGCCTATTCTGGTTGCTATTCATTAGTGCTTAAATAATGGCCTTTTTAAAGGTTAGGTTGAACTTCTGTCTTAGCTTGTTTGCTTATTTATTGTTTTCTTTGTGTATTTTTAGTTAAGCCTAGCAGTATTAACTTAAGCCTAGCAGTATTAACTTAAGCCTAGCAGTATTAACTTAAAGTTAGTACTGGTAGTTAATACTGTTAGTACTGTTGTAGTACTGTTGTGTTTATCTTGTTCAATTTAGCTTAATTTCTTTTTGTATTTGCTTATTTAGAGTCAGTTTAGCTTATTTAATTTGTCTTAAGTTTATTTGAGCTTACTTGTGTTTTAGTGTAAAAGTTTTAAGTATTTTTCCCAATTCTAGCTTTTATTCTTGTTCTAGCTTATGTTCTTTGTTTATTTTTATATACATTTGCTTATCAGTGTTAGTTCCAAATCATAACCTCATCCTTGTCATATTCAAACTCCAATCATCATTCGTGACTCGATATTCCATCTCTAGCCTCGTTGGGACATAACGACCCGGGAACACTCAATACTGCTTCTCGGTATTCTTGATTCTGGTTTAGATTATACTTCCTATATATATTTTATATTTTATTATATATTATATATATTTTAAGGTGTAGTTTTGACGGATCAGTAGTGTTTAAGGATATCTAACACTTAGGATATTTTCTATTTAAATCCTAAGGTAAAGACCATTGGGCACTGAATTTGCCCAACAATCTCCCCTTATTTGGATATAAATATAGCATAAGTGTTTTTCAGTGTAAGTGAGTAAACACATCTTCTTCTTACACTGAATCTAGAAATAAATAATGGATACGAATAACATAAAATACTTCTTTCATTCATACATTACATGACCCTATCAGCCTATTACAAAAGAAGAAAATTTAAAGATGAAGTAACTAGACATGAGTGTATCTCAAGCTTTCCAACTTGACTTTCTTACTTATGATCTTGTCTTTGTTAGGCCTTTCATTAATCATCTTGATCATCACCATAATGAACCTTTGGTTTGCATCAGTCTTTACATTTGAAGCCATAACCTTATACCCAACAAGCTTTCAGTCTCAACTTTGTGAACAACATCCACCTTTTTAAATGCCTCTTCTCTAAAAGAATCTATGAATAACGACCCATGCTCAGGCTCTTCAATCACCAGGCTGTTTACAAACTTAACTCCTTTAGGAAACTTTCTGTTGGAGTAAAGGCCAATGTATGTTTCAGCTCTAACTTTATTGTTTTCCTCTTTCTTCTTGGAAGTGGGGGATCTTGTTTAGGATATAGAATGGATAAGTCAAGTCCTATCTCTTTTGGGATTTTCTTTAATATTTTATACTTATTGCTCAGAGAGGTCATCATCTAACCAGCACACTTGTTTTTCTTCTTAGGGATGATAACACTCAATTCACCCTACTCCGGCAATCCAAAATAACATAACTTGAATTCTATGTGAACATGAAAGTTTCTTGGATCATTATTCATGTAGACAGTCACTAAGATTGGTTTTGTGTTTAGGTGAATGAATATATTAGTGATCCTTTCAGGTTTGAATATGCTATTGAGAGTCCATACATACTTATCAAACCTCTTATTTCATAAGTCATCTTTCTTCTTTAGCTTTTCATTATAAGCCCTGGTAAGTATTTTTAGGTGTCCATCCTGATGTTTCAAGAATTCTTTGCTTCCAGTGATTTCAACTTCAGCTTCACTGACTACCTCAACTGCAACCTTTATAATGACATGTTTGCTCAAATCAGCTTCTTTGATGACCTTTTCAAGCTTATCCTTTTTGTCCATATGATCCGGAAGTTCTTCATGGGTGATCTTGTATATCTTTCCTTCAATCTCATAATCAATAAGTATTGGAGCATCAAGGTCCTGACGAACTTTCCTTGATGCCTTCACAAGCTTTAGAGGATTGTCTAAATGGGATCAACTTGAGTAACTTGAGGTTCTTCTTCACATACCTTTGCTTCTTTGGGCTCCTTAGTGACCATATCACTTTGCTCCCCTCAGGTCGAGAGGATGTTTCCTTAGACTCTTCAGCTAGTTTTTTAGGACTAGGACAGAAGGGACTGTTAGAGATAATGGGTGTTGATTTCTCCCCCTAAAAGTTACAGGAACTCCAATGATAGTGATTGCAAGTGTTGGCTTAAGCACACTTCATGAGGGGGCAGATAATGTTTTTCCTCTAAAGGCATAAAAGATCTCAGTGACCATGGCCTTAATATTAGAAGTGTCAGTTTTGAGGGTGGCCATGTCAAACTGAATGGTTTCCTGAGTGTTCTCAATCCTGGTTAACCTATAACCAACACTCCAGGCCATTGACTTAGAAGACTCAACCCAACTAGCAAAATAAGAATTCTAAGCTGTGAGATCAGCCTAAAGACTATCAAGAGATGTCTTGACGCTTTAAAGGTTTGATTCTTTAAGGAGAGTGAGGAGCTCAGACATGTTAGATGAGTTTCGAGTGTATGTATCATCTACTTTAAGGACCTTCCGATTCAAGGTAGGATCATCTTTGACAACACCTTGAACTTCCTTAAGGTTGGTGATGATCATGTTGAGTTATTCAACATGTTCAGTCTTAAATTAAGTGATAAACTTCTGATATTTTCTGAGAGAAGCATGAGTGTTTTCATTGGCTCGGTAAGTTGTGTCATGAAACCCTAAGTTTTCCATCTTCAAATCAGTATAAGAAGCAACAGCTTCTTCATGTTTTTTTCTAGTTATCTTCAGCAATCTAAGCATATAACACCTCAAAGAACCCTTGAAGATTTCTTGACATTACCCGTTCAGTGACAGGCATGTAGTTATCATAACATTTGAAGCTCATGGAAGATGATGAGGATTCAGAATTCGAGGTCTCAGGTGATTGGTCAAACTTCATGTGTTTCTTTGCCTTCTTAGACTTGGATGATTTATGTTGAGCTTTATCAGGAGTGGGTGATTGATGCTCAATTGATGTTGGTTCAACATGTTGGGATTCAATGGATGGATTTTCAGTGTATGGAGGAGGTTGAGATTCTTCATCAGTGTGTATTGGAAAAGCATCATCCATTTCTTCTCCGGCCTCAAACACATCATCATCACTAAGTTCTTTGAGTTCATCATCAGAGTCTTCCAATAGTAGTTGAAAGTCTTTGTATGTTTATATCAAGGGTTGGTTATCCGGCTCCACTTTAGAAGAAGTCTTGCCTTTGTTGTGGTCAGGGTTCGACGTCTTAAATTGAGTGGACTGGTTTTATCCATCTGGTACTTAATGTTGGCCATTGATTTATCAGTATCAATAGAAGCGAATCCCCTACCAGCGAGTTGTGTATTTATCTTTGGGTCTTTTGTATCAAGTGAGACTCCTAATCTGGTAAAAGCTTTGATTGGCGAATACCTTCATCAGGGTTGGTGGCAGGCAATCCCTTATCAGCGGGTTGTATGTTTTCCTCTAAATATTTGGGATCAATGGGGTTTGCCTTAGACAAAAGCGTTGATGTGTGAATGTCCTCATCGGCGTTGTGGCAGGTATTTTTATATCAGTGGGGTGTTTGTTTCCCTCTAAATCTTTGGGATCGATGGGGGTTTGCCTCAGACAAAAGCGATGATGTACGAATGTCCTGATCGGCTTGTGTGGAAGGCAATCCCATATAAAGGGGTTGTTTGTTTCCCCCTGAGTCTTTGGGATCAGATTTTGGCCTGTTGACACTGATTGTGATGTATCAGTGTCCTTTGATGGCACTTTCTGTTTGGTCAGATTGAGTTTGGACTGTTTCAGGGTGGAATTTTTGATTTGGTCATGCTGCTTGCCCTTTGTTTCCTTAGATGGTACTCTTGAAGCCTCAGGGCCCTGTGACTTGGGTTTGGGTTTAGTAACAGTTTGAGACTTCTTTTTCTTCCCCACTTTTTCAAATGAGGGAGTAGGAGACATTAGAGCGTTAATGTCTTATAACACTGAGCATATACTCTGTCAATTCTATTGGTTTGACTTAAGAGGAATTCTGATGAAAGTTCTGCTTACTTAGGACCGAGGGAGTAGACCCAAGTGTTGCGTCCTAAGTGTAATCAGTATTCAGTAACCGTTCAAGCACATATGATATAAATCTAGGATAAGCAACATACTTATTCCTAAATCCATCAGAGAACCTGGTTACAAGATCATTGTAAATGATCTCTCCTATGTCAATCTTAGTCCCTGTGAGGACACTAAAGACTATCATATGTTGATTGGAATTCAACTGATCAGTAGATGATTTGTTTCCACCGAGCTCCTGAATGGCAAAAGTCATCAGGAGCCTCTAAATCGTAGAAAACCAGATTTTAAACAGTGGGGTCTTATTGACCAAAACTTCAGGATCCTCATTCTTATAATTGTGAAGGCCTAACTTTAAGAGTTCAGCCTTTATAGCCTCAGTTTGAGGAAAGTCAACATACTGACCATTGTTATACTCAAGCCTAGTGTTTTGGCAGAATGTCTTGTAACCAATATATAAGGGTGTACCTCTATTCTTCAATGTAAACCTGATTCCTGACTCTTTGAGAGGTAATGGTTCAGAGTCCTCATTAGCTGGTGTTGGTTTTTCAACCAATGCAGTACACTGAAACTCTCTAAGATAGTTTTTGGTATACTACACATGGTGTTTTGGTAAATGTCTTAGCCAAAAGTTTTGAATATATTTACAAAGATCTTTGTATGTTGAGACGTTTTTGGGATAGTTAAAGTTCCCCACAAAATTGTTGCTTGGGAATTAGATTGCCTCTATAATGGAGTCTTTTAGAACCTATGGTGCATACACACATTTTTGTAAAGAAGCCATTATTGTTTTAAAAATGTTTAGTATGATTCTTGAAAACTAGGTTAAAAAATTACGAGCACATACACACAGATCAAACTTACGAGAATTAAATTTACAATAGTTTGTTTAGAGAAAGAAAGAGATGTGTGTGTATGTTTTGTGAAGGGGTATTCATAGGGGTAGATGTGAAAGGGTTTTGAGATGAAAGGTTATGTGAAAATGGTTTTGTGATTTGTTTGACATCCGCATTGAATGCATACTGCCAAATTCATGACATTATTGCGACTTTAACGGCTACTGTTTAGCCGTTATGTATCGTGCACTTTTGTAAAGTGACGTGGATGATGATAGTGGTGGAATTAAAAGGACATTTTGGGAAGAGATTTTGTATTTGAGAGCGCACATTTAATGCTTAGTGGGTGAACGTGAGATGTGTGGGACCCATGACTATTAGACGACAGTTAGATAACGAATATTTATTCCTTATTTGATGTGTTCAGTCACCAACCTTGGATATTTAATTAACTAAATACTTAGAGCATTTAGTTCATCATTAAATTTGTTCCTCAAAGTCATGGTATCATGATATGTTATCAGCGATGGTTGTTCAGGGACCTTTATTATTTTACACCATATTGAACATCTTTTAGTCAGAGTCCTGGCTAATCAGTGTTTAGCATGCCCAATTCAGCTTTTAGTCTTGTGAAAGTGGGTTCATCTAATGGCTTTATGAATATATCAGCTACCTAATATTCAGTGGGGATGAAGTGTAATTCAATATCTCCTTTGAGAATGTAATCCTTGATGAAGTGACATCTGATATCGATGTATTTGGTTCTTGAATGAAGAGCAGGGTTGTTGGATATAGCAATGGCACTGATGTTGTCATAAAAGATGGGTATCGGCTTGTACTGCATGTCATAGTCAGTAAGTTGACTTTTTATCCAGAGTATGTTTGCACATTTAGCCTCAATAGAGGACATAACCACTAACTGGTATTTCTTTGCACTCCAACATACCAACTTTCCTCTAAGCAATTGACATGCACCTGAAGTGCTTTTTCTGTCCATATTGCATCCTGCATAGTCTGAGTATGGGTACCCTTTGAGATCAAATCCTAAACATTTTGGGTACTACAAACCAAGAGTAGGAGTACCCTTCAGGTACATGAAGATTCTCTTCATAGCTATGAGGTGGGATTCTTTCGGATTGGACTGATATCTTGCACATAGACATGTTGAGAATTGGATATCAAGTCTGCTTGCAGTTAGATACATCAGTGACCCAATCATTCCTCTATATAAGGTCGCATTCACTGGTTTACCAGCAAGATCAAGACCTAAATTGTTTGGAGGAGTCAAATGTGTCTTCACTGAAGCACTATCAGAGATCTCATATTTTTTTAGTAAGTCTCTTGTGTATTTTTATTGACAAATGGAGATCTTTTTGTCATACTGTTTGATTTGAAATCCAAGAAAGTAAGTGAGTTCACCCATCATACTCATTTCAAATTTCTTTGTCATTAGTTTCTCAAATTGTTTACAAAGTTTATAATCTGTTGAGTCAAATATGATGTCATCCACATACTTTTGGACAATGAGAACATCTCATTTGGATTTATAGATAAACAAAGTGTTATCTATCCTTCTTCTGACAAAATTATTTTGGATAAGGAAAGTAGTTATGATCTTTCTACTGCGGGGGTAGTCACTTGGAAGTTCAACTCAATGAACTTACGAACTTCGTGATAATGCCTATGAGAAACTCAGTTGATCTATTAGGAAAAAACATAGAGAATCCATGACTTTCCAAGGTCAAAAATCGCGTTTTTCACGTCGGTGATCGAGTCCTCTCTTTAAATTCAAGATTGAGATTTTCTCAGGCAAACTAAAAATCCCGTTGGAGTGGACCATTCACATCACTCAAGTCTTTCCTTACGGCACTTGGGAGCTATCTCAGCCAACGGGCCGAATTTCAAAGGAGTGGTCATCATATTAAGCCTACTTTTGGGGGGACGTACCACAATTGGTAGTCCCAGATCTCCAGACATTCCCCATAATCCAATAAATTCAGGTGACGGGTCAAGCATAGCGACCTTAAACAAGCGCTTCGTGGGAGGCAACCCATGCTTAATCCGTACGTTGTAATTCAAGTGTTAATGCGGAATCTTAACACAAGAATTAAGAAGAACAATGATACTAAATTTGCTATTGAATTCTATTAAGCTTCAAGGCTTCTATTACCTCTATGAAACTCTATGCCGTAGGGTTCTTTTTATACACCAAGGAAAACCCTAATGGGCTTTACAAACGTGTAAAAGGATAATGCATATCCTTTCCTAAGACATATTCTAAGATATCTCTAAGATAACTATTACTATTCTGTTATATAAACATACTTAACTAAATACGACTAGTACTACTATTCTACCAGTACTAACTTTAGTACTGCCAGACTTAACTTAGTACTGCCAGTATTAACTTAGTACTGCCAAAACTAACTAATACTACCAGACTTAACTGTTATACTACCAGTATTAAGTCTTTTACAATATATTTCCCAACAACAAGCTTGCGGATCAACTTTCGACCTTTGTCGAGATTGTTTCTAAAAAAGTTGTCACTCCCGCTCCGGTTAAAGCGGTTGAGAAATCTTGTGTTACTTGTGGTGGTGCTCATTCTTGGTATAATTGTCCGGCCACCGATAACAATCAGGCTAGTGTTTGTGCGACTACGGGTACTTACAATCAAGTTAACCCTCTGAACCGTGTTAGTAATCAAATGGCACCACCAGGTTTTGCTCCGGTGCAAAACAATGGTCAAAATAGGTTTAATCAGAATCATGTTCAAGGGAATAATTTTAATCGGGGGAATAATTTTCATGGAAATCAAGGTTTTCAAAATCAAAATAATCATGCTCCAAATTTTCAAAACCAAGGATTTCAAAACCAACCTTTTCAAGTGCCTAATAATCAAGTTCAACAAGAGATTTCAAATGATTTTTCAAGTTACAAGAGGAATAATGATCAGATGTTAAGGAACATGCAAAGTCAAATCAACTCGTTGAAAGGAGACCTTAAGAATGAAATTCAAAACACGATAAAATCTCAACAAGCCGTCATGATGAATCAACAAACCACTTTTCAAAATAATTTGCAAAACATGATTTGTGGATTGTTTCAAAACCAAGCCTCAACTTCGGGTACTCTTCCGAGTAACACAATCCCAAACCCGAAGGGTGAGATGAAAGCAATCACTACTCGAAGTGGTGTTGCTTATGAGGGACCCTCGATTCCTACTAATCCTTCTCCTAAAAAGGTAGTGGAACGAGAAACCGAGGAGACAACGGATAAAGAGCAAACAAATTTCCAAGGAAGTACCGCTCAAATCCCACCTCCGGTTATCCCCATTTCTATTCCGGAACCCGATGTTCCGACGACTTTGCCTAAAACCACTCCCATTCCGGAATCCGATATTCCGAAGAGTTTACCTAAGCCAAATATTCCATATCCTTCACGACGTGATGATCAAAAGTCCCGTGATCAGCTTGCTTTTCCATCATTTTCAACATTTTGTAGCAATTCTCATCTGGTTTTCCTCCTTGAAGTTTCTTATCTAGCATAGCTTTGCATACCTCAACAGATAAAGGATATTGTCTTTCAATTAGCATATATATCCATTGACTCCAAGTTCAAACAGTGTACTCTGCAAGTATCATAATATCTCTAACTTATGATCCTTTGTTGACCTAATAAACTCCAAATAGGATCTGTACTAAGGGGTTCCTCAAACATATTCTTTAAATATTCCCAAAGCACCTTCTCAAGCTCATCCTCTGGTCCATTCATACCATATCTATTCATAACAATCCTATATAATTCAGTAAGATCATCCCTAGTTATATCCTTCAACATAGCTCCAAAATTTATGTACACTATATCAGTTCCATCTTCCCTAACAATTTGGTACACACCTCTCTCTCCTTGCTTGATGATCTTATAAGTAACTATACTAGGTGATTTCATAGCTACAGGAACAGGATTAATAGGAATTTTAGTACCTGAAGCAGAATCATCTTGTTCACTAGCTTCATCTGAATCTTCAGAATCATCCTTATCAAGATCTGTATGTAATCCTTTCCTTGCCATCTGTTTTCTCCAAAATGTTTCTTCCTTTGATTTACTAATTCAACCATCTTCTTTGCAAAGTCTTCTCCTTGTAAGTTAGTTCCCAGCTACTCTTTGCAACTAGCTTAGCTTCAATCTTTGCTCTAATAAGATCCCAATCTTCATCTGTGTAATGCTGAGCTTCAAATTAAACTTGAGCTCTTCTTTTCTTTTGTTGCTCATTTAATTCTTCTTCTTCTGCAATTCTTTATGCTAAGAGAGAATCCAAGTGTACTTGTTTAGCCTCTTCTTCTTTCTCCAAAGTATCCAATCTGATAGCTTCAGCAAGACTAGCTTCCTCCTGTAGAATTTGTTCCTTAGTCTTCTTAGGAGCTTCTTCAATGATCATAGGAGCTTTTCCTTCTCTTTGGCCTTTATCAGGTGAAGGAATAGACTTGTTAATGCTGTCAGTACTAACTTGCCCACTAACAGTACTAACTTTAATACTGCCAGTATTAACTCCTTCAGCAGTATTAACTCCTTCAGCACCAGTATTAACTTCTTCTTGAAAATCCAAGCTTGTGACAACCTTCTTTCCCTTTGTCTCTTTCCTTCTCTTATACCTCCTTCCCTTATCTATGGACTTTGGCTTTTGAGAGGCAACCCTAGAGAGAGTTTTAGCTGCCTCTAATGTATTAGGGCTTATTCTTCAACTTGTTCTCCTTTGAAATGTTGACAATAGGAATTAGAAGGAGTAAACAGCCCTTGTACAAAAGAAAAATAGAGGATCATCTTGACTTTTCCTCTCCTGATCCTCAGGTTCTTCCTCTTCAGAGTCTGAGAAGACCACATTTTTCCTCTTCAAAATACCTTCCAGCTTCTTCAGCTTCTTGACCAACTTCACAATAACACTTCCCATTGTCAGCTTGGTTTGCTTGAGATCCTTTTCCAGACTATGAACTCTTGTCATTAATTAAGGAACTATATGAAGCAAATCATCCACAGACATCTGTTCTTGGGCATGCTCTTGTGGGGGTGAGAAGTGTTGGTGTGCAAGAGATGGTTCCTCAAAAGTGTGCTCCATAGGTTTAGGGTCAATTTCAGGGATAGGTGTAGGTATAGATGCATGGATATGGGTAGGTATAGGTGGTGGAGATTGTTCTGGTGGTAAGGATGTAGATGGTACTGGAATTGTGGATGATGATGGTTGAGATGGAGCCACACCAGGATGTGCTTGACCTGCATTTGGATTAGTAGTAGCAACAAGTAGCATAGCAGGTAACAAAGGTCTTGGAGCCCCTCTAAAACCCCTTTTCATATTCCCAAAAATCTTTTTGGTCAGGGTCACAGCCAGATAAAGGTGTTTGTTTTCCGTTTAAATGTCCAAAATCAGTTGCAGAAAACGAGGATACATCAAAAACTTTATTTTTCTTTTCAAGTTTGCTACCATGCCATCAAAGATTAGTTTTGAAAAATTATAAACTCTGCCAGTGGAAAGACAAATCAAAGCAGTAGCAATATTGCTACCAAATTGATCCCATCCACCACTTTTAGAGCTTATACAATGCAAAAGATGGTGGACTAAAAATCTCCATTGGGGTGTGAAAAAGCTTTTCCAAAAGGTGAAAGATCCGTCAATAGGATACCCCATTTGCCCCATCCCTTCAAAAATCTCATTATTTGGCAACATTGTAATCCCTGAAGCATCTTCTAAGTGAAGCTTATCTCTAATAGATGCCTCAGTGATTGTATACTTAGTGGTATCAATAGTTGCATGTAATTCTAGAGTCCCATCAGCAAGAGTGTTGGCAGTAGCAGTCTGCCAAAACTGTTTGACTAGGGAATCATAGATAGTTGGATTAGTAGATAAATCATACCTGAGGTTGGAACCTCGTAGAAAATCCACTATCTCTGCAAACCCTGCACTTTCGTCAGGCTTGCGCAAAAACCCTACTTGATTGTGTTTGTCGCAGTATTTTAATTGAGCCATTAATTGAAAGTAGTAATAAAAGGTAGTGACTTGAACTGAAAGTTTACTAGGTTTAGTTACGAGAGAGGTTGTAGATGCTGGTAACAAGACAATTGATTGTATTCGTTATAAAAATAAGGAAGATTTTTATTGGTGCAAAAGATTCAACCTAGCTAAAAATAACCTGATAGCTTCTATTCTTGCCACAGGAGAAAAAACCTCATCATAGTCAATACCTTCCTCCTGCGTGTACCATTGGGCCACCAATCTTGCCTTATTTCTGACAACCACTCCTCTTTCATCTCTTTTATTTCTGTAGACCCACTTAGTACCAATGACCTTCATTCCATGAGGTAGATCTACAAGAACCCATACTTATTGCAGCTTAAACTATAACAACTCCTCTTGCATGGCTTGAACCTAACTGTCATCTTGTAGAGCTTCAAAAATCTTTTTAGGTTCCTCCTGAGATAGAAAACAGGCAAATAAACAATGTTGTTGATCTTTGTGATTGTTTCTTTCTGCTTTTGATAAGTGGAATAGTGCATGAGCTTTTGATTTTTGTTGCACTTTGCTTCTAGTTTGCACAGCTAACTTAGGGTCACCAAGGATTTGACTTTTTGGGTGAATATTGTGAATCCTAAGTGTAGGAGTAGGACTGACTTCAATTTCTGTTGGTAGGCTGTTGAAATCAGTTATCACTCCTTCTTCATCATAAGATGCCTCATCAAAAATTCCTGTGTCAGACTTGTGAAAGATTTCGAGCTCTGGCATAGGTGAATCATCAGGATCAAAACTACCAGTATTAACTGGCTCACTACCAGTATTAACTGAAGGAGTACTGGTAGTGGTGTTTTCAGATACATTTCCTAAATGCTTTAGAGCAATTTCTTCCAACTCTCTTCTAAAAGCTAGAATCTTAGGATTATCTTCTGAAGTGTCAGTAGAAGTAGCCTTCTTCTCTTGTTGAAGTTCTGTCAAGATCTCTTCTTTCTTTGAATTTGTGGAAGATTTCCTTGATTCAGCTTTTTCTTCAGTATTCTTCACAGTTGAAGGCACAACAAGAAGCTCTACATCCTCATCTTTTTCCTCAAAGGCATTAGAACTTGGAGTTTGTAGAGTACCTGCACTGTTAGTTACTTTTGAAGCACCTGCATGTGGGTTAGCTTGATTCTCCAAAGATACAGGAAATATAGGTGTCATAGAATTAGTAAGTTTAATCAATATCAAACTCCATCTCATACCCTACCTCCCTTTGTCCTTGGGTTTATCTTCAAGAATATTAACATGCAGATTTACTTCCTACTCCTTTTGGTTACTAATTATATGACCTATGGCTTTGCTATTTAGAGAGCTAACCAAATAAGAATCCTTCATCAGGATTTTCCCATAAACTTGCCAAGTACAATAAGGAGTATCATAAATTGTAAACATGACACCCCAAAAGGTTCTTTATGTAGCTAATAATTGGTTTGTGGCCAAACAAAAGCTCATAGGGAGTTTTGTTTTGAGGTTTAGAAAATCACTTTTACCCTATTCAACAATTAGCAAGCAAGTACTAACTGCTTCTGCCCAAAAAGTAGTTGGTAAGAGTGAGTCTGCTAGCATAGTTCTAGCAGCCTCAATTAGGGTCATGTTCATTCTTTCAGCAACTCCATTCTGTTGTGGAGTTCTGGCATTGCTATACTCTTGTTTTATTCCCTTGTTCCCACAAAATTCAAGCATATCTCTATTCTTAAATTCAGTGCCATTATCTGATCTAATGATTTTAACCCTATGACTAAGCTGGTTTTCAATCTGCCTAATGAATCCTTAGAGGCCAAAAAGAATACCCAACTAAATCTGGTACAATCATCAGTAATTACAAGGCAATAACTTGCATGATTAATGCTTTTTACAGAAGTAGGACCAAAAAGATCCATATGCAAGGTGTGTAATGGCTCAGTGATTAATCTTTCTAATTTGGCCTTGCAGGAGGCCCTGTGTTGTTTACCTTTATGGCAGGCAACACATGTATGGTCATTTTTGAAAACCTTGGAAGGTAGACCTCTTACAAGGTTTCCCTTCACAAGTTTGTTTAGGTTTTTAAAATTGATATGACCTAACCTTCTGTGCCACAATTTAGATTCATCAGATGTGGCTTTAGCAATCAAACAGGCAAAACCTTTTGCAGGAGTAGGTGTCTTCATGTCAAAACTATACATATTGTGATGTCTAGGGACCTTTAAAGTATTCTGATTTTTATGCAGGCATCTTAAAGTCAGAAGACACAACAAGACATTCAGTTTTAGTAAAAAGAACCTTGTGCTGCTTATCACATATTTGTGATATTGAGAAAAGGTTAAAATGCCCTAATTCTTTTACAAAGACACCACTGTCATAATCTAATGTACCAACCTTATTTTTCCTGTTACCAGCTATGATAGCCGCTTTGCTATCTCCAAAGTAACAGATCCCCATTAGATTCTTCAAAATCCTCCAGTTGATGCCTTGTTACATGTATGTAGGCCCTGAGCATGCCACTATCAACTATACTCCTCTATCTGTACCTTTGTTCTTCAGTGGATGATCCTACACATGAAAAAGAGAAAATTAGTTTCTCTTAGGAACCCAGGCCTTTTCAGACTTGGGTCTGCCTTGTGGACCTTTAGCATTCACAGTTCTGAATAAAAAGTTGGTCATTGCACAATTGAAGTTAGGATTAGAGTTCCTCCAATTATAAATCTGTTGAGGGTCTTAACAGAGTTCCCAATTTCCCTTTACAGATGGAAAATGAGAACAATTGGTTCTGTAGTTTTTGCTCGAAAGGGTCTTTTACAGATGAATAAGAATTTTGGATAAAAATGCCCTCTTTGATAAATTGATTCACTCTGTGGTCTTTAGGACTCTAAAAAAACTGTTTGAGGTCTTGGTAGGTACTGATTGTCTAGTTCTAACAGTATTAACATTAGAACTACCAGTATTAACTCTAGGTCTAACATGATTAATATTTGTCCTACCGCACGTACATTAATATTGGGCCTGTAACAGACATTAATTGTTGGTCATTACCAGTATTAATATTAGGCTTAACAGTATTAATGTTTGGTCGTACTAGACATTAATTTGTACTGATCTAAGGAACACAGTTTTGTAATTAGATGATTACCCCTGTTTGCATTGATCCATACTGGGTGTTTGTCACCTCTATTACCAGTTTAAACAACCTTTGGTTTCTTACCTCAGACCATGTTCTTGCCATTTGCCTTTTAATAATAGTCATAAATTTTTATCAATATGACTTAGAATACTCATCAACAAAACATTTCTTCTTGTGTGAAAGAGTACCTTCCCCTAGTATCTCTCTTTGTCCATAATAGATTACCAATTTTCTATTAACTTTAGGTGTTTGCTTGATCTTTGATTGGTTTTAGGAGATTGTTATGTGTGAAACACAAACGCAGGTATAAACTTATTTTGATTTTGAATCAGGACACACCTTTTTCATTTGTTGTTATGGGGTAGACACATACACTTCTGAGGTACACTTGAAATTTTCATATTCAGGATCAACATGAATGTTCAGAGGGAAGTTCCAATAGATCCTGCACCTATCATTAGATTGTAAGGAAGAATATTCACTGGATCTTAATCTGTACATTCGGTTCAGGCTTTGAGGTCCCTTTTTACCATAAACATATAAAGACTCATCAATTTCTTCTTGTGGTGTAGGAGTATAATCCCCACTCAAGGGATGTGGAACATCTTTAAAATCATTAGTCTTTGTAAATCTACTGTACAAAGGTTTTCCAATTGAATCCTCTTTTGAACAATTAAACACAGAAAAATTCATTTCTTCCTCATAAAATTAGAACCTCATTGTTTGATTTATTTCAAACCTAAGCCAACTTTACATATTTGAATATGCCAGAATTAATAATCTCAAAATATCTTGGAGAAATCTTTTTTTTTCCATGAATCTAATGTTTTCTGCAATTGTTCCTTTTCTTTTACAGCTTTCATTCCTATTCTCCTATATCTTTTAAACAGCTTTCATTCCAATTCTCCTATATTTTTTAAGCTTTTCATCTTTTTCATATATTTCATTTACCTAAAATGTAAGCTTTTCATTTAGAGAGGGTTGTTGTTTTTGAAGAGTAACAAGTTGAGCTTCTAGTTTTTTAACAGCTTGACTATAGGCAAGTATTTATGCTTCTTGATCTCCTAACTGATTCATTTGTTCATCACACAGTGTTTTAAGGGTATTGTATGAATCAATGCAAGTTTTAGAACACAAAGATACCTCACTACTGGAGCTGATAGCCATGAGTGCATGATTTGTCTCTTCATCTTCAGTATGTTCTCCCCAATTGACAATACCATCATCCATTGTCAGCAAGCCCATCTGATTCTTCTCTTGCTTTCCAGCTTCTTGGTGTTGATAAAAAGAGTCTCTCTTCTTCTTTCCATCATGTGTCCCCTTTGCTGTACATTCCCTAGCGAAGTGACCAGTGTTGTGACAATTGAAGCATTCAAGCTTCTTTTTGTCAAAACCAACAGGTGTTTTTCCATCAACACGAACTCTCCTTCCTGTTTTCTTATAGAACTTCTTCATTCGAATAGCAATCATTGGTATCTGCCAATTTATGTCCATCTCTTCAATGTCCAAGTCATCAATCTGTTCCAGGTCTTCATGAAGCAAGTCCTTGTCTTCTGATTGTTTGGCAAAGAGGAAATAAATAACTTCATCAGCAAAACCAGCAATAGTTTCTTTTTCTGGAATATTGGTTGAAGAAGTAGAGGGAGTGCAAGTACTATAGGCACCAGTAAATCCAGACTTAACCATATTAGTGCTGCTTTTGCTTTGTGAAACAAAAGCAACATTTTGAGCACTTAAAGATGTTTTTGAGGCACCTTGTATTTCCTGCTAAAAAACCCTAAGGTTATTGTACAAATCATCAATAGATAAAGTGTCAACATCTGGTTTAGTTCTCATAGTCATTGCCAGATTGGACCATGCTAGGGGCAAAGACCTGAGAAAATTATAAT
>BQNB010078887.1:0-30414 GCA_026074375.1 Tanacetum coccineum | reverse complement strand
AAGGCGTCAGCCATAACATTCGCTTTTCCAGGATAATACCGAATTTCACAATCATAATCACTCAACAACTCAATCCATCTCTGTTGTCTCAAGTTCAACTCTTCTGATTCAGAATATACTGTAGGCTCTTATGATCGGTAAAAACCACACACATCGTTCCATACAAATAATGTCTCCAAAATCTAAGAGCGAAAACAATGGCTCCTAATTCCAAATCATGAGTAGTGAAATTCTCTTCATGGACTTTCAATTGTCTAGAATCATATGCTATCACCTTTTCTATTTGCATTAACACGACTCCATAACCCTTAAGAGATGCGTCACAATACACCACGAAATCTTTCTTTCCTTTGGGCAACGCTAAGATCGGTGCACTACACAACTTTTGCTTTAATGTCTGAAAAGCTTCTTCTTTTTCTTTTTCCCACTCGTATTTCTTATTTTTTTAGTTAACTTAATCAGTGGCTTAGAAATTAAAGAAAACCCTTCAATAAACCTCCTATAATACCCAACCAATCTAAGGAATTGCCTCACCTCCATTGGCGTCGTCGGTGCAGCCTAACTCTTAATGGCTTCGATCTTGGCAAGATCAACATGAACACCACTACGATCAATCACATGACCCAAAAATTATACCGAATCTAGCAAAAAATCATACTTTGAAAACTTAGCGTACAATCTCTCTTTCTTAAGCAGCTCCAAAATATTCTTCAAATGCTTCTCATGCTCTTCTTCGTCCTTGGAATAAACCAAAATATCATCGATGAACACTTTGACGAACTTATCAAGATACGGCTTGTATACTCGGTTCATCAAGTCCATAAACACAACAAGCACATTAGTCAATCCAAACGGCATCATTTGGAACTCAAAGTGACCATACCGAGTTCTAAATGCAGTAATTGGAATGTCCTCTTCTTTAATGCATAACTGGTGATATCGTGATCGCAGATCGATCTTAGAGTATACGCTAGAACCTTGCAGTTGGTCAAATAAATCATCAATTTTTGGAAGAGGATAACAATTCTTGACGGTCAACTTGTTTAACTCGCAATAATCTATACACATTCTAAAAGATCCATCTTTCTTCTTTACAAACGACACCGGTGCTCCCCACGATGATGAACTCAGACAAATAAATCCTTTCTCCATCAGCTCTTGTAGTTGTACCTACAACTCTTTCATTTCAGACGGTGCCAATCTATATGGTGCACGTGTAACAGGTGCAGCCCCTGGTACTAGATCAATTTAAAATTCTACTTGCCTCGACGGTGGTAGTCCTGGAAACTCCTCAGGAAACACCTCACGAAAATCTTGAATTACAGGCACGTCTTCCATTCATTTCTCCTTCGACTTGTTTTCTGTTACATGTGCCAAAAACAAATGGCAACCTCGCTCGACGCACTTACGGGCCTTGATACAAGATATGACCTTTAATCGAGATACACCCTTGTCACTCTTGACTATCAACATCTTGTTCCCATACGATATACGAACAACTTTCTTGCCACCGATGATCATGACATTGTGTTTGACAAGCCAATCCATACCGATGATTATGTCAAACGTACCAAGCTCAATCGGCATAAGATCGATTTCAAAAACATGGTTTACTAAATTCAAAGTGCAACCTTTCAAAACAGTGTTCGTACTAACTACCCTTCCATCTGCTAACTCTACCTCATAACTAGCTCCTATTTTAACCAGATTGATATCAAGCAGGGAACTAAATCTAGTATCCATAAAACTCCTATCATAACCCAAATCGAATAAAACAAAAGTATAGCGGTTATTGACCAGAAACATACCAGTAATCACATTCGGACCTTGAGGCTTAGCATCCTTAATTGCATAAGCTCGGCCATGAACTTCTCCAGTTTCTTCTTGCTTAATCTTCTTTGGGCATCAGTTCCTAGTATGACCTTGCTCACCATAATCATAACAAGTCCAAACAGGCTCAGCGTTAGCACCCGTAGAAACACTCTTCTCCTTACAATACCTTGCCTTGTGCCTAACCTTTCCACACTTGTGGCACTTGATTGTGCACTGACCAACATGGCGAGTAAAACATCGTTCATACAAAGGAAGCTTTCCATTAGTAGGAGCGGTAACCATGGCTCACGCGTTCCCTTACTTTTGGCTATTCTGTAAAGTTTGATGAGAGGTATCCTTTTGATTGCCCCTACCACTACTATTTCCACCTTGAAAGTTCTCCCACTTTCGCTTCTTCCCTTCTAAAATCCTTTCATCTCTAGCTTGCAATTTCTGCTCCATCAACTTATGAGCCATACGCACAGCTTCATTCAGATCAGCAGGATTAGAAAATGTTACGTCACCCTTAATATTATCAGTCAATCCCCGGATGTAAGCATCAACCTTCACTCTTTCAAGCTTAACCATTCTTGGACGCATCAAAGCTAGTTCATTAAACCTCTAAGTATAAGCAATAACATCATACTCTTTGACCTTCAAGTTCCAAAGTTCATTCTCTATTCTTTGAACTTCTTCTATCAGACAAATTCTGCAGTTATCAGTTGCTTCATCTCTATCTAAGGCATTTGGTTAATAGTATCCAAACACATGGTTGCAACCTTAGTTTTCCACCAAGTTAAAGCTGGTCCTTCTAGTATAGCAGCAGCAAACTTCACCTTCTTACCCTCTGTACATTGACTGATCTCGAAAACACTCTCAGTTTTCTCAACCCATCTTCGCAATTCAACAGCTCCTTCAACACCATGGAAGATAGTAGGATTGCACTTTATAAACCCAGCAAAAGTGCACAGCAGGTGCAGTGTCTTGACCTCTAATTGGCCTAGATCCACTAGCATCATTTCTAACATTTGTTTGCCTTGCCCGCTCAGCAGTAATAGCGGCATCAACACTTTCCTTGATCATTCGACGAATAGCAGCTTGAGTTATAGGTGCAAACTTTGGAGGCATGATTCTGTCACGTCATACATAACATGATATACTCCTAACATGGTACAATGACAAATCAATCACCACAACAGTCACACAACATCAAGTAGTAATCAAAAGATAGTCATTTATTTTTCATTACAAGAGAGTTAATACACAGTTGTACTGTTTCATGAAATGATACAAATCGTTACAACCAATAACACTAATTCTAATAACTGAGGATTCGGTTTAATGATTACACAACAATAGGAACTATAATTGAAACTAAACTACTACAAATCAGAGGAGATCCTCATGGCTCGGATGATGGACTCTTCTCATCTTTAACTGGAACATTGATAGTTTCATTCGGTCTTTCTTCAAACATAAATCCTCTGTGAATCATCTCTTGATAGAACTTATGAGTTCAAACTCTAGTCCAATAGAGATCTCTCTCGACTCGTTCATTCTGCATACGAAGGAATGTGTTGCTAAACCTTGCTTTTTCAAGTTACTTCTTCAATTTCTTACACTCAACCTTATCTTCAACATTACCAAGCTTTTCAACTAGCTTTTCCATTGCAGCCGTTCCTTGCTCTACACTAG
This sequence comes from Tanacetum coccineum, assembly GCA_026074375.1. NCBI lineage: Eukaryota > Viridiplantae > Streptophyta > Magnoliopsida > Asterales > Asteraceae > Tanacetum > Tanacetum coccineum. The sequence goes on along the minus strand of BQNB010078887.1, from coordinate 26,907 downwards.
AACGCACTTTATTGCCCAAGTCCAAAATCAACTTACCATATTACTCATCCTTTACTTTTCCTTTCTTCTCGACCAATGTATGCACCGTCTCGCGACCACACAATCATCTTGAAAGAGAATCAATCCGACCAAACAAAGAGTTAATGTCCCTCCTCATGAGACCAGGAAATAGACCATCATTGTCTTCACGAAGAAAAGGAGTAGTAGATGATTCACCTACCTCATGGACACTAGCAGGAACAATCTGATCCTTGGACTCAACCACATCCTCAACCTCAACCTCATCATTAGGTTCAGACTCAAAAGAAGGCGGCGAAGGGTTAAGAGGATCTACCTCTTCATAAGGATATGTCAACTCTGGCTCATTCTCATCTTCCTCTATGTCGGCTTCCATATCATCATCTTCTTCTTGAGGATCTTCTCCTTCCTCAAATTCGTCTTCTTCTGGGTCCTCGTCTTCATCCACTAAGACAGGCTCGGGAACAATAGGAAAATCATCGTGTTGATTCGGCTCAACAACAGGTACATCATCCATGTGGTCAGGAGGAATTACGTTCACCATGATAATCTAGAAAATATCATACAATACTTACTTAATAGCATATCACTTCTTATTCTTATTGGAACACTATTACCAAAATAATAGTTCGCATCAAAGCACAACAAATAAAAATTCATAATTCGTGACCTTTTTCAATCCGAATATATCTCAATTATATTTCAAACATATATAATGATGATTATCATATAATCACATGCCATTCTATACATACAACACATGCATAAATGCACCAATACATAACAGTTCATGCATCCAACACATGCATAAATTTATCCATACTTAACTATTTATACATATAACACATACGTAAGCATATATCCATATGTAACAATCAACAAATTTACCTTTTCCTTCTATAGGTAACCAATGGCAACGAGGAGTCTCGGTGTGCGTATAGAAGCGTTATAGTTTAGGTTTTCAAAAAGACTCGACCTAGTTCTTTATAACCTTAGGCTCTAATACTACTCTGTAACACCCCACCCAACGTACATTAGGTTGCGCAGCAGAAATTAGCAATTAGATATTACTAAATAGCACCATTTACCAAGATAATAGAAAACGACCTAAATGAGAAGTTTGACAAACATGTGTTCCATTATTAATCAGAGTTAAAATACGTTTAGGTCCCCACAGAATCGCAACCACTGTCTATTACAATCATTGAAAGACAATTGTTTCAATTAAAAGACATTGTTTTAACATAACTTAAGACATTATTTTTGAAAGACCGGAACACACAAGTAGTCTTTCCATAAAATCCATCACATGCATCATACTTCTATGCCATCATTGCCTTCAACCTTAGTTACCTAGGATAAAACATGTTTAAAACGTCAACAACAAAGTTGAGTGAAATTCATAGAGTTTAAAGTAATCAGTAAGCAATAATCTTTGAACACATAATTAGTTCTCAAGAAAATAAAGCAACGAATGCAATGTATAGCAACTTCTTTTCTTTCACGCAATAAACTCATGACACCAAACGTTAACAATACATATGGCATTTTATATGTTAAAGTACCCCCAAAACAAGGTATTATTATCATATACCTACTATCTTCTAAATACAAAATGTATGTTTGACAAGGTGTTCACCGTCGGATTCATACCTCGAACAGGGCTGTTAAACCCAATAGATCTATTATATTCATTAGCGTTCACCTCACAAGGCAATTAATGGTTAATGAAATAAGGGACTTTGACAATAGCTACTTATGCGGAAACAGTCTCATAATCGGGTCCAGCATACCGTAAAATCATATGTGTTCGATTTATAAAACAAACATGTATCCCCCTCGCGGGTTTAAAAACATTTAAAATAGTTCAAAAGCGAGGCTATGAACTCACATTAAGCAAAGATCCAAATCAATCAACTTCAACAAACGCAAGAAACTTCACGTCTAATCGCGACCTATATAATACATATATAGCAGTACGTGACTAAAAGTATAATATATCATATATTGCATACTTGCATACATGCATATTACTATTACGTATATACAATCATATACTAAAATCTCCAAGTGCGACGCAAAACAATTTACCTTGATGCACTTAACCATATTACAACATTTTCAATAAAGTTTCTATTTTTAGAAAGCTTGCCGAAAGTAAGGATAATATAATCCAACTTAGCATTTCATTATCAATTAACTAACATTACTAACTCTTTGTGGATTATAAACTATGTTTAAAAGTTTACGCAACTTTGACTTTTAAAAGTTAAACTTTGTAGTTGACTTTTTACCCTAAAATTACCCAAACTTGACTCGGCCATAAATCTTCGTTTTTAGGAGTTACAAGACCCACCTTATATCAAAACGAACCTTAGAACATCCTTTATCATATTTAAAAGCCTAATTTAGATTTCAAAAATTTCTTGACATAATTAACTTTCAAAAATTTCTCGACACGCTACGAGGCGGTTAAACTTGACGTGTTCAAAACCTATTAAAACGACATTTTTAACTTAAACCAACTATCAAAACATGTTTAACTAGCCTATTTATATATACTAAAACCATCAAACTTCAATCAATAATCAAATATACTTTCAATACTTTCGTACTGAATCAATAGCACATAACATATATCATGCTATATATAGTCAGAAGTAACATTTCACAAGCTGAAATAGATCACTTACAACAATACTTGACTCAATATAAAATCAACAAACAAACTTGTTTGGGTTCCCCCTTTTGGTCCCGAGCTCGGAACGCAACCCCAAAACCAAAACCAAAACCTTTTTCAACAAACAAACTTTCAGATAACACTAATCTAACAACTATAAACACCCTTTTTAGATCAAAACCACATTAACTCAACCAAATTTCTTTCTAACTTTCTTAAGACTTTCATCGACACTAAAAAATAAATAAAAACTCAATCACGGGCTTGTAATTTCCACTAATGGAAATTTTTTCCACCAAACCCTTATAAAGCATAAAACGAACTAAAATCAATTACGTAGTACAATATTATCAAGCTCAGGATATTTGTTGCCAGAAACTCAGGTTGTTACATTACTCCCCCTCCTTTAGGGAGCGTCATCCTAGTGCTCAGCTCGACTTATCCGCTCTTCCTCGCTTCATCATCACTCGTAAAGAGATGAGGGTACTTATTCTTAATTTGATCCTCACGTTTCCAAGTAAATTCTGGACCTCTTTGCGAATTCCAACGAACTTTAACGATATGTATCCGACTCTACTTAAGCCGCTTGACTTCTCGATCAACAGTTTCCACTGGCTCCTCAATCATGTGCAACTTGTCATCAAGTTGAATCTCATCCATCGGAACGACAATGTCGCCTTCCGCTAGACATTTCTTAAGATTCGAAACATGAAAAGTACTATGAATCCCTTTCAACTCTTCAGGTAGTTCCAACATATAAGCCACAGGACCGACTCTTGCTAGAATCTTGAATAGCCCAATGTAACGTGGAGTTAACTTTCCGCGTTTTCCAAAACGCACAACGCCCTTCCATGGCGATACCTTGAGCAGTACCATATCACCCACTTTAAATTCCAATGGTTTAGTTCTTCTATCCGCGTAGCTTTTCTGACGACTACGGGCAGTTTACAAGTCTGATTTCCTTAATCTGAAACGATTCTTCTTGGTGTTTTCCAGCAATCAATTTGAACCAAAGCGTTGGCTATCTCTAACCTCACTCCAGCATACAGGTGATCTACATTTTCGTCCATACAAAGCCTCATATGGTGCAGCCTTGATACTCGCGTGATAACTATTATTGTATAAGAACTTGACCAATGGCAGATGTCGATCCCAACTACTTCCAAAGTCAATCACACAGGCACACAACATATCTTTAAGCATTTAAATAGTCCTCTCGCTTTGACCATCCATTTAGGGTGTAAGCGTACCCTTATCCAAATTCATCCCTAACAGCTTTTTTGGAAGCATCGTCAATATTTCAAGGTACTAAAATGCTGTACTCTATCCAAAAGATTGATAAAAGGAACACCATGTATACACACAATTTCCTTCAAATAAAGTTGCGTGAGTTTCTCCATAGTATCAGTCTTCTTCATTGGTAGGAAATGAGCTGATTTGGTCAATCGATCAACAATGACCCAAATCGTATCGTACCCACTCGGCATTCTAGGCAGTCCACTAACAAAGTCCATAGTGATTCTTTCTCATTTCCACACAGGAATCTCATGTTGTTGCAGCAACCCAGACGGTTTCTGATGCTCGGCTTTAACCTTCACACAAGTCAAAAACTTGCTAACATACGTGGCAATATCGGCTTTCATATTCGGCCACCAATACAACAACTTCAAATCTTGATACATCTTGTCCGATCCTGGATGGATAGAATACTTGGACTTATGGGACTCGTGCATAATCAAATCCCTCAATCCACTGAATCGCGGCAACCAAACACGATTTCCAAAACAACGTGTTCCATCGAGTCAAAACTCAAATATTTGCTTAACCAATCTCTCCAAATTTCATGCCTTCACATTCTTCTTCTTCGTCGCTTCCTTTTGAGCTTCAAGGATTTTCTTAGGTAGATCGTTGTGAACAGTCATCATCAAAGCTCGAACACGTAATGGCTTAATCCTTTCCTTCCGACTTAAGCCGTCAGCCACAACATTCGCTTTTCCTGGATGATAATGAATCTCACAATCATAATCACTTAACAACTCAATCCAGCGACGTTGTCTTAAGTTAAGCTCTTTTTGATTCAAAATATGTTGTAGACTCTTGTGATCGGTGAAAACCACACACTTCGTTCTATATAAATAATGTCTCCATAACCTAAGAGCGAAAACAACGGCTCTCAACTCCAAATCATGAGTAGTGTAATTCTCTTCGTGAGTCTTCAATTGTCAGGAAGCATATGCTATCACCTTTTCCCTTTGCATCAACACGGCTCCATAACCCTTAAGTGACGCATCGCAATAAACTACAAAATCTTCCGTTCCTTCGGGTAACGCTAAGATTGGTGCACTACACAATTTCTGCTTTAGCAACTGGAATGCTTCGTCTTCTTCCTTACCCCATTCGTATTTCTTATATTTCTGAGTCAATTTGGTGAGTGGCTTAGAAATCAAAGAAAAACCTTCAATAAACCTCCGATAGTATCCGGCCAATCCTAAAAATTGTCTCACTACTTCCGTTGGTGTTAAGTCGTGTAGGCCCAAAACCTAATGCTTTGATCTTTACAGATCAACATGAACACATACATACGAATTCAATCACGTGACCAAGGAATTTGTTACTGAATCCAACCAAAGTCACACTTAAGAAAATTCCGTACAATCTCTCCTTCCTTAAGCAGCTCCAAAATAATCTTTAAATGATTTCCATGCTTTTCTTTGTCCTTGGAAATAAACCAAAATATCATCGATGAACACAATGACGAACTTATCAAATATAGACTGCCTACGACGTGTTAATCAAGTCCATAAACACAGCAGGCGCATTAGTCAATCCAAACAAGCCCAAAATCTTTTTTTTTTTAAAAAAAACTTGGAGCTCAAATGACCAGATCGATTCCTAAAATGCAGTAATTGGAATGTCCTCTTCTTTAATGCGTAGCTGGTGATATCCTGATCGCAGATCGATCTTAGAATACACGCTCGAACCTTGAAGTTGATCAAATAAATAGTCGAATTTTTTTTTTCTCGGGGAGAGGATAAACGATTTTTGACAGTCCAACTTGTCAAGTTCGCGGTAATCAATACACATTCGAAAAGACCCATATTTCTTTTTCACGAACAACACTGGTGCTCTCCACGGTGATGAACTCGGACGAATAAATCCTTTCTCCAACAACTCGCAATTGCTCCGACAATTCTCTCATCTCAGATGGTGCCAAATGATACGGTGCACGTACAACAGGTGCAGCCCCTGATACCAAATCAATTCGAAATTCTACTTTCCTCGGCGGTGGTAGTCCCGGCAATTCATCAGGAAACACCTTTGGAAAGTCACAAATTATAGGCACGTCTTCCAATCGCGCTAGGCCCGCTTTAGTGAGTGAAGATCGTCTCCTATCATTTTCTCTCAGCACATTGCCAAAAACAAATGACCTCACCGTCGTTCGGATATACTTACGGTCTTTAATACAAGATATGACCTTTAGTCGGGACATACCTTTGTCACTTTCGACTGTCAACGTCTTGTTTCCGTAAGGTATACGAACAACCTTCTCACCACAAACAAAATGGCACGTGCTTGCAAGACCAATCCATACTAATTATAAACTGTCAATGTTACCAGCTCAATCGGCATGAGATCGATTTCAAAAAGATGGTTCACTAAGTTCAAAGTGCAACCTTTTAAAACATTGTTCGTACAAACTCTCGTCCAACACTAACTCTACCTCGAAACTGCTAGGCATCAATTTTAACCGATCAATATCACGCATGGGAACAAATCTAGTGTCCACAAAACTCCTATCAGAACCCAAATCAAATAAAACAGAAGCATATCAGTTATTGAGTAGAAACGTACTCGTAACCACATTCGGACCTTGCGGCTCAACATCCTTAATCGCATAAGCTCGGCCATGAACTTGTCCAACTTCTTCTTGCTTGACCTTCTTTGGGCATCGGTTCCTCGTATGACCTTGCTCATCACAATCATAACAAGTCGGAATGGGCTGAGCGTTTGCACCCGTGGCAACATTCTTTTTTCCTTGCCGAATGACCTCGCTTTGTGGACCATCTTTCCACCACTTGTGGCACCCGAATTGTACAACTGACCAACATGGCAAGTTAAATATAACGTTCCACAACACAGGAAGTGATCCTGAAGACACCTTTCCCTCTTTCGGAGCAGTAGTCATAGCTCGCGCATTCCCTTGCTTTTGATTATTCTGCGAAGATTGGCGTGAGTTATCCTTGTGGTTGCTCTTACCACTACAACACTACGTTTCCACTCTGAAAGTTCTTCTCTCCCACAATCGCTTAATTTGCCTTCAGAAGCCTTTATTCCTAGCTTTTCAAAACTTTTTTGTTCCATCAACTTATTACCATAGATGAACGCACGGCATCATCAAATTGTAGCTTAGAAGAAGTAACTTCACCCTATGATGTTATCAGACCAATCCTCGGTATGGTAAGCCTCAAATTTTCGCACATTAAGATTCTGACTCGACCATTCTTACACCCTTAAAGCTAACTTATTAAATCTTTGAGTATAAGCCACCATGTTATACTCCTTGACCTTTAGGTTCCACAACTCGTTTTCTATTCTTTGCAGTTCTTCAGCAGGACAAAACTCCGCTGTCATCAATTTCTTTATCTCAGTCCACCTAATTTGCTAACAACATCTAGTCCCCAAAATGCTGACTTTGGAGGTTCCACCAAGTCAGTGCAGGTAATACTCACAGTGTAGCAGCAGCAAACTTAACTTTCTTATCTTCTGCACACTCGTTAATCCCAAAAGTCATTTTCGTTTTCTCAAAGCATTTCCTAAGCTCAACAGCTCCTTCGATACAACAGAAATTATCAGGGTTACACTTCATGAATCCAACAAAAGTGCATTCTCGAATAACATGTGTGGTAACTTGACCCCTAGCTTGTCTAGATCAAAAAAAAAAATCCACTAGCATTATTCCCGGCATTCGCTTGTCTTGCCCGCTCAAAAGCGATAACGACATCGATACTTTCTTTGATCATTCGCCGAATGACAGCTTGAGTCAAAGGTGCAGACTTTGGAGGCATAATTCTGTCACGTCACACAGAAAACAACTTGATAAGCATTTATAACATGATATACTCATAACATGTTACAAAGATAAATCAATCACAACCGCATCACAATAAATCAAGTAGTTAAAATCAAAAATATAGTCATTCATTATCATCACAAAGAGTTAATACATAGTTTGCATTGTGTCAACCAAAAAGAGAGACAAATCGTAACAACTAATAGCATTAAGTCTACTAACTGGAGATTAAGTTTAGTGATTACACAATAAAGCAAACCACTAAAGAACTAAACTACTAAGAGTCACGAGGGGATCCTCGCGGCTCAGATGATGGACTCTCCTCATCTTTAACCAGAACATTGATAGCCTCATTTGGTCTTTCTTCAAACATAATTCCCCTACGAATCATATCTTGATAGAACTCATAAGCTTGAACTCTAGTCCAATAGAGATCTCTCTCGACTCGTTCTTTCTGCATACTAAGAATGTGTTGATTGAACTTGCTTCTTCCAGTTCCTTTTTAATCCCCGTTCAACTTCTTACATTCAGCTCTTTCTCAGCATTAACAAGCTTTCTAACTAGATTTTCCATTGCAGTCGTTCCTTCTTCCACACTAGATCACACTTCATTACCCAAGTCCAAAAAACATTTACCATAATACTTTATCCTTTGCTTTCATCCCCTCACCCTTCTTCGTCAGACAATGCATGCGCCATCTCGCGACACATAATCGTCTCGAAATAGAAACAATCCGACCATAAAGAGAGTCAATAAACCCTCCTCATGAAGCCATGCATCATTATCACCATCCTCTCAATAGGAAAGTAGCATTAGTACGACTCCCCAACCTCATTGACATGTGTTATTTTTTAGTGCATTATAGTTTATTTTGTATTACATTAAGGTTTATAACAAAAACATTTACCTTAATTATAATACTTTAATTTTTTATATGTGTTATTTTGTACTGCATTAATGTATATATTCTAGTGTATTAGGGTTTATAAGTAGAATATAAACCTAAATGCACTACAATATATACATTAATGCACTAGAATGTATTTGTAAATCTTTTATTAGTTTGATGCTATTGCCTTTGTTTATTTATTATAAGTTTCTTACTTTTTTTAGTTTTTTGTTTGTAGGTGATGATGATCGGTTGGTTGGGCTTTTCTGGGCTGATGAAGAAGCTATCAGGAACTATGCTACTTTTGGTGATATAGTTTCTTTTGATGCCACATTTCGATCTAACAAGTACATTTACTTCTTTTATCTTTAAAAAGTTGTCTATTTGAAATTATTCTGTTATTTAATTTGTTAATATGTTATTTAAATATAGGTATCAAATGGTTTTTGTTCTGTTTACCGAAATTAACCATCATAACCGTTGCATTACATTTGCTTCTGGTTTGCTTGCCGATGAGACTGTTGGAGCTTACATATGGTTGCTTAAACAATTCGAAGAAGCTTTTGGGAAGGATCCGAAAGTTATTTTTACTAACTAAGATATGTCAATAAAGATTGAAATTGCTGAATGCTTCCCTGATATAAGGCACCATCTCTGTATGTAACACCCCATCTAATGTACATTGGATTGTGCAACGGAATTTAGCAATTAGACGTTACTAAATAGCACCATTCACCAAGACAATAGAAAACGACCTAAATGAGACGTTTAAAAAACATGTGTTCCATTATTAATCAAAGTCAAAACGCGTTTAGGTCCCCACAGAATGGCAACCACAACCATTACAACATTTGAAAAACTATTGTTTCAAAATAAAGAGATTGTTTTAGAACAACTTAAGACATTGTTTTTGAAAGACAAGGAATACACAAGTAGTCTTTCATTAAATCCATCACACGCACGACACCTCCACGCCATCATTGCCTTCATCCTTGGTTACTTGGGATAAAACATGTTTAAAATGTCAACAACAATGTTGAGTGAAATTCATAGAGTTTAAAATAATTAACAAGTAATAATCTTTGAACACATAATTAGTTCTCGGGAAAAAAAAGCAACGAATGCAATGTATAGCAACTTCTTTTCTTTCACGCAATAAGCTCATGACACCGAACATTAACAGTACATATGTCATTTCATATGTTAATGTGCCCCAAAACAAGGTATTATTGTCATATACCTACTACTTTCTAAATAAAAAATGTCCGTTTGAGAGGGTGGTCACAAGGATTCAAACCCCGGACAGGGTTGTCAAACCCAATAGATCTATTTAATGCATCAGCGTTCACCTTACAAGGTAATTAACGGTTTATGAAATAAGGGTCTTCGACAATAGCTACTTATGCGGAAACAATCTCGTAATCGGGTCTAACATACCATAAAATCTTATGTGTTCGATTTTATAAAACAAACATGCATCCCCCTTGCGGGTTTAAAAACAATTAAAATAGTTCAAAAGCGAGGCTGTGAACTCACCTTAAGCAAAAGATCTAAATCAATCAAATCAACAAGCGCAAATATCTTCACGTCCTAACCGCGACCTATATAATACATATATAGTGGTACGTGACTAAAAGTATAATAAATCATATGATACCTACTTGCATTATAATATATCTATATATATATATGTATATATATATTATTTATATAGTATATATATCTATATATATTTTATACTATTATATATATATATATATTCAGCTATTACGTACTTAACAATCATATATTATATTCTCCAAGTGCGAGGCAAAACATTTTTACTTTGACGTGTCACTTTTCTATTAAAGTTTTTCATTTTAGAAAGTTACCGAATTAAGGACTAATATATCCGAACTTCATATTTGTGACAAATTTCCTAGCCATACAGGAACCCTTTGAATCATTATAGGATATATTCAAAGTTTTAGCAAGTTTTGGACTTTCCAAAAAGTCAAACTTCGTAGTTGACTTTTTATCCCAAAAATACCCAAACTTGACTCGGCTGTAAAACGTTCATTATTAAGAGTTACGTGACGATCCACCTAGCGAAACGTAGCTTAAGGCGAACACTATCACTTGATATTATCAAAAATAACTTTTAAAAATTCCTAGACTCGCTACGGTTAAGTCAAACTTTCTGGTCAAATTTGGTCAACCCAAAACCTATTAAAATGACATTTTCGACATAATCCGACTATCAAAACACGCTTAACTATCCTATATAATTATACCAAAACCATAAAACTTTATAACTAAACACGCTTTCAATAATTTCCGCACTTAAATCTTATAGTAATAACCATATAACACGCAATATACTCAATTTAATCAATACATAAACATAACTAAAAGCTCACAATGCTTTTAAGAAAATCAAACTATGGCTTCCTTGCTTCCTTTGAAATCGGACGAACCACAAGACCAAACAAAACAACCTTTTTCAATTAACCAACTTGCTAATAACAACAATCTAATTATTTTAAACACCCCCTTATACACAAAATTCACATGAACCAACCAAAAATCTAACTTCCTTAAATCTTATTGCATGTGAGGTTTTAATAGTGGGTTTTGTAGCTCTTGAAACAAGGATTAATAATATGTAATTTGATTGTAATGCATGTCAGAAAATAAGCCGAAAAAATTGGTGTTGTGGTGGTGGCCGGTCGAAGAGAGCAAGAGAAGGAGAGAGTGAAATAATTTTTGTAAAAGTTTTATAAGTGTGTGAGTTGAGGTTATATTTATAGAAAAACAGTTTGGCAATTTTGCAATTCTAGTCCCTCTATTCTCAAGTCCTTTTAAAACTAATACAAAGCATTTATTTTGTTAGTAAAATCGGCCATAAACTCGGGTCACACCACGTTAGTAAATATTTTAAATCTGCCCCACTAATTTTTCTTTAAAACGTTTAATAAAATGTTAAACCTCATAAAACACGATCTTTAAACACGGTTTTTACAAAAACTCGGGGAAACATCGTAAAATACAAAAGGAACATATTCACGCTCTCGGAGCAACAATATAAATTTTTCGGACTTTCTTAGCCGCTAAAAACAAATAGAAACTCAATCACGGCATGAAATTACCTTAAAATTGGAAATTCTTATCAAACCTTATATAGTATAAATGACTATAACTATTTACGTAGCAAAAATAATTATCGTAGTTCAGGATAAACGTTGACCTGAAATTCGGGTTGTTACATTCTCCCCTCCTTTAGGGAGCGCCGTTCCAGTGCTCAGCTTGACTTATCCGGGTTCTTCGCTTCGTCCTTACTTGTAAAGAGATGAGGACAGTTTTTCTTAATCTGATCCTCATGTTCCCAAGTCAATTATGGACCTCTTTGTGAATTCCAACGAACTTTAACTATAGGTATCCTACTTTGCTTATGTTGCTTGACCTCTCTATCAACCACTTCCACTGGCTCTTCAATCATATGTAGCTTATCATCAAGTTGAATCTCATCCATTGGAACAACAATGTCGCCTTCCGCTAGACACTTTTTAAGATTCGAAACATAAAAAGTACTATGAATCCCTTTCAACTCTTTAGGTAAATCCAACGTATAAGCTACAGGACCAACCCTAGCTATAATCCTAAATGGCCCAATGTAACGTGGACTTAACTTTCCGCGCTTTCCAAAACGCACATCGCCCTTTCATGACGATACCTTGAGCAGTACCATATCACCGAATTTAAATTCCAACAGCTTAGTTCTCTTATCTGCGTAGCTTTTCTAGCGACTACAGGCAGTCAACAAACGGTTTTTAATCTGGACTATCTTCTTGGTCATATCACGGATCAAATCTGGACTGGTGAGTTGGTTATCCCCAACTTTACTCCAACATACAGGTGATCTACATTTCCGTTCGTACAAAGCCTCATATGGTGCAGCCTTAATGCTCGCGTAATAACTATTGTTGTATGGGAACTCAACCAATGGCAGATGGCGATCCCAACTACTTCCAAAGTCGATCACACAGGCACGCAATATATATTCCAGCGTTTGTATAGTCCTTTCGCTTTGACCATCCTTTTGAGGGTGGTAAGCGGTACTTATATCCAAATTCGCCCCTAACGCTTTTTGAAGCGATTTCCAGAATCTAGACGTAAAATGGCTATCTCGATCTGAAATGATCAAAACAGGAACACCATGCCTACACACTATTTCCTTTATGTATAGTTGTGTGAGCTTCTCCATACTATCCATTTTCTTCATTGGTTGGAAATGAGCTGATTTGGTCAGTCGGTCGACAATAACCCAAATTGTATCATACCCACTTGCTGTTCTTGGCAATCCACTCACAAAATCCATAGTAATCCTTTCTCACTTATAAACTAGAATCTCCAGTTGTTGCAGTAACCCAGACGGTTTCTGATGCTCAGCTTTGACCTTCGCACAAGTCAAACATTTTCTTACATACGTAGCAATATCAGCTTTCATATTCGGCCACCAGTACAACAGCTTCAAATCTTGATACATCTTGTCTGATCCCAGATGGATAGAATACTTGGACTTATGCGAGTCATGCATAACCAAATCTCTTAATCTACCGAATCGCAGCAACCAAACACGATTTCCAAAACAACGTGTTCCATCAGGGCGAAACTCAAATATTTTCTTTATCAATCTCCCTAAATTTTTTGTCTTCACATTCTCCATTTTCATCGCTTCCTCCTGAGCTTCATGAATCTGCTTTGGTAGATCATTGTGAACATTCATCATCAAAGCTCCAACACGTAATGGCTTATTCCTTTCATTTCGACTTAAGGCGTCAGCCACAACATCTGCTTTTCAAGGATGATACCGTATCTCACAATCATAATCACTCAACAACTCGATCCATCTCTGTTGTCTCAAGTTCAGCTCTTTCTGATTCAAAATATATTGTAGGCTCTTGTGATCGGTGAAAACCACACACTTCGTTCCATACAAATAATGTCTCCATAATCTAAGAGCGAAAACAATGTCTCCTAACTCCAAATCATGAGTAGTGTAATTCTCTTCATGGACTTTCAATTGTCTAGAAGCATACGCTATCACCTTCTCTCTTTGCATCAACACGGCTCCATAACCCTTAAGTGACGCATCGCAATACACCACAAAATCTTCCGTTCCTTCAGGCAACGCTAAGATCGGTGCACTACACAACTTCTGCTTCAATGTCTGAAAAGCTTCCTCTTATTCTTTTCTCCATTTGTATTTCTTATCTTTCTGAGTTAACTTAGTCAATGGATTAGAAATCAAAGAAAAACCTTCAATAAACCTCCTATACTAACCAGCCAATCCAAGAAATCGCCTCACCCCCGTTGCCGTCGTTGGTGCAGCCCAATTCTTAATGGCTTCGATCTTGGCAGGATCAACATGAACACCACTACGATCAATCACATGACCAAGAAATTGTACCGAATCTAGCCAAAAATCACACTTTAAAAACTTAGCGTATAATCTCTCCTTCTTAAGCAGCTCCAAAATAATCTTCAAATGCTTCCCATGCTCTTCTTCGTCCTTGGAGTAAACCAAAATATCATCGATGAACACTATGACGAACTTATCAAGATATGTCTTGCATACTTGGTTCATCAAGTCCATAAACACAGCAGGCGCATTAATCAATCCAAACGGCATTACTTGGAACTCACATAAACCATACCGAGTTCTAAATGCAGTAATTGGAATGTCCTCTTCTTTAATGCGTAAGTGGTGATATCCTCATCGCAGATCGATCTTAGAATACACGCTCGAACCTTGCAGTTGGTCAAATAAATGGTCGATTCTCGGAAGAGGATAACGATTCTTGAGAGTCAACTTGTTCAACTCGCGATAATCTATACACATTCTAAAAGATCCATCTTTTTTCTTCACAAACAAAACTAGTACTTCCCATGGTGATGAACTCGGACGAATAAATCCTTTCTTTAGTAACTCTTGCAATTGTACCGACAACTCTCTCATCTTAGACGGTGCCAATCTATATGGTACACGTGCAACAGGTGCAGCCCGCGGTACTAAATCAATTTGAAACTCTACTTGCCTCGGTGGTGGTAGTCCTGGCAACTCCTTAGGAAACACCTCAGGAAAGTCACAAATTACAAGCACGTCTTCTAATCGTTTCTCCTTCGATCTCTTCTCTGTTATGTGTGCCAAAAACAAATGACAACCTCTCTTGACATACTTACGGGCCTTGATACACGATATGACCTTTAGTCGAGACAGACCCTTATCACTTTCGACTATCAACATCTTGTTTCCATATGGTATACGAAGAACTTTCTTACTAGAGACGATTACGGTATCATGCTTGATAAGCCAATCCATACTGATTATGACGTCAAACATACCAAGCTCAATCGGCATAAGATCGATTTCAAAAATATGGTTCACTAAATTCAAAGTGCATCCTTTCAAAACAGTGTTCGTACTAACTACCCTTCTATCAGCTAACTCTACCTCATAACTAGCTTCTATTTTAACAGGATCGATATTAAGCATGGAACTAAATCTAGTATCCACAAAACTCCTATCGGAACCCGAATCGAATAAAATAGAAGCATAGCGGTTATTGAGCAGAAACGTACCAGTAACCACATTCGGTCCTTACGGCTCATCATCCTTAATAGCATAAGTTCGACCACGAACTTCTCTAACTTCCTCTTGCTTAACCTTCCTTGGGCATCGATTCTTAGTATGACCTTGCTCACCACAATCATAACAAGTTGGAATGGGCAGAGTATTTGCACCCGTGGCAACATTCTTTTCCTTGCAATACCTTGCCTTGTGCCCAACCTTTCCACACTTATGACACTTGATCGTACATGGATCAACATGGTGGGTAAAACAACGTTCACACAAAGAAAGTGATCCAGAAGACACCTTTCCATCAGTAGGAGCGGTAATCATAGCTCGCGCGTTCCCTTGCTTTTGGTTATTCTGCAAAGTTTGGCATGAGTTGTCCCTATGGGTACTCTTACCACTACTATTACCACATTGATAGTTCTCCCACTTTTGCTTCTTCCCTTCCAAAATTCTTTCATCTCTAGCTTGCGATTTCTGTTCCATCAACTTATGAGCCATACGCACGGCTTCATTCAGATTAGCAAGCTTATAAGAAGTAACTTCACCCTTGATGTTATCAGTCAATCCCTGCATATAAGCATCAACTTTCACTCTTTCAGGCTCAACCATTCATGGACATATAAATGCTAACTCGTTAAACCTTTGAGTATAAGCCACAATGTTATACTCTTTGACTTTCAAGTTCCACAGTTTGTGCTCCATTCTTTGGACTTCTTCGATTGGAAAAAACTCTACAGTCATCAACTGTTTAATCTCAGTCCAAGGCATTTGGTTTACAGTCTCCATACCTATGGTTGCAACCTTAGCATTCCACCAAGTCAAAGCAGCTCCTTGCAACGTTGCAGTAGCAAACTTAACCTTCTTGCCCTCATCACATTTACTGATTCCAAAAACACTCTTAGTTTTCTCGAACCATCTTCGTAATTCAACAGCTCCTTTAGTGCCATGAAAAGCAATAGGATTGCACTTCATAAACCCAGCAAAAGTGCACTCACGAACAACATGTGCGGCATTCTGACCCCTAACTGGTCCAGATCCCCTAGCATCATTTCCAGCATTCGCATGTCTAGCTCGCTCAGCAGTGATTATTAATCCCTTTTACTATATATAAATATAAATAAATATATAAATATATAACAAATAGGAGAATATCAATAATAGTAGTATAGTAAACCGGAAGTATCGGTTTCTCGCTTTGTTGTCCACAAAGTTCGAAACTGGACCCGGGTCATTCTTCCCGTCGAGGCGTGAATTTAAAAATCGAGTGTCGGTTTGAACAATGCTTGAATAATCAAAGATTGGATTGGAATCATAATTCTACTTAATAAAATGCAAAAACGAATAAAGAAAACCTAAAAACGAAAGCTAGAAAGGATTTATACTTAAAAAATGAAAACGGGAACGTAAAAACGCGACTTAAAAATCTAATTTATCAAATTTTAATCCTAAAGTTAATTTTTAACTTTTAATTAATCCTAAGTGACTAAAAAGTTAGAATAAAGAAAACTAGATAAAAAACGAAGGCATTTAAAGCTAAAAACGCGAAGAAAACGAGAACGAGATCGAATCCCGTTCTTTAAAAAATCAAAATTTAAAATTCTAACCCTACGAATACAAATTTATTTTTCCTAGGTCCTACATGATAAAAGAAAATTTTAAAAAAAGAATTATATTTTTTTGATTATTATTTTATTTATTATGAATTAAAAACTATTTTAATGAAATAAATTAATTAAAAATACTAAACGAAATGTGAAAAATCTAAAAAAATCATGGAAAATACTTTATGTTATAAGGAATCTAGGAAAAATAAGAACTTGAACAATCAACTTATAAATAAGCAAAAAATAAGCCAAAATTGGCTGATAAGCTTAAAAGCAAAAAGAACTATATATATTAAATGGGGTAAACACTAACCAGATAGCCCTACTGGCGCTACTGGCATTGAGAGTGTGTGTTAAGGACGTGGGTTAGTGAAGGGGAGGTCATGGGTTCGACCCCCATGGCCTCCTCTTTTTTTAAAAATATTTTTTTATTTCTTTTTGCACAAACTTGAAGACAACATGAAAATAAGACTTTTTAATACTAAAAACTTTTACTGAAAACTTATAAATAAGCTGAAAAAGCACTAAAAAGACAGATAGATTGCTAGTGAACTTAAGGATTTAGAGCTTTTAAACTACAAACTGAAATAAGCTACAACTAGGGCTAAAATAAGCTAGAAGGATCTAGACTAGTCTAAATAAGCTGTTATGAACTTAAGTAAGCAATTCTAATAAGCTGGTAAAGCTAGAAATAAGCTAACAGTTTATGGTTTTTAAACTAAGTCCTAAAGTGGCAAACTGTTAAGCACTTTTTAAAACAAATAAGTAAATGTAAAACACAAATAAGCAAAGACAGCTGGTATACTAAACCTAATAAGCAAATATAAATAAAAATAAGTACAAAAGATAAGGTAGATAAGTAGAAAAAAGCAGATAAGCTAATGGCTAAAAACAAGCAGCCTAAGGGGCTATCTTAAAGCTAACTCTTAATAAGCATATGAATTAAGCCGAAAAGTTAAAACAGATAATGTCCTTTACCCTAATAACATGAGAAAACAAGAATTAAGCTAAATGAAAAAGAAATAAGCTAAAAAAAAGGGAAAAGAAATGGGCAGACCACAACACTGATTCTTTTTGGTTTTTTCTATGGCATAGTGCAGCCTGAATTTTAGGCTAGTAAAGGCTAAAATAAAAGCTTAAAAACAACAAACAGATTGAGTTGGATGTCCAATGAGTAAATAGGAGCAGGATTTACGCATTTTAAACAACCATTAAGAGATGAAAAAGCAAAGAGAACAAGGCTGTTTTTGCTGTAAGAAGACTTAACCAAATATTGACAGAATTTGATTAAAACAAAAGTAAATCTAAAGGGGACCTATACTACTGGATTATCACTTAAAAAGAACACAAAAGGCATGCTCAAAGGCTCTTAAACAAGTTTTTCAAATAAGCTATAAGAAAACTGATTAGAGCTAACGGTTTTAAGAATCCATGAAACAAAACTTTGAGATAAGCTTCTAACCTTTGAAAACTTTATGAAACAGATTAAATCAGCTCAAATATGCTTGGAGAAGTTAACATAGTGACTCATATGGTTTTTAGAGCAAAAATGACCCGTTTTAACCCTTGTCCCAAACACTCCTTTAAAAAGCATTTTATAGATTTTTAAACTTAATACACTGAATTAGGCTAAGACTTATGATAACCAGATAACAAACAAGTCAAATAAGCATAACCAAGCATGTTTCAACAAGCTTCAAGGAACCAAATAGGCAGAAAACATAAGAGCAGTTTCCAGAGGATTTAAAAGAGAAATTTTTGCAATAAACTTAAACTTTCATTAAAACATTAAAGGTTTACAAGATTTAAAGTAAAAATGACAGAAAATATAAAACTTAAAACATTAAAAGTTAAACTAAGACTACTCTTCGTTTTTTGTCTTCTATCTTCTTATATATGCTGAGTAGTTGTCTTCATTTGTGTTTGTTGTGCTTTTCATTGTGAGAGAAGTCCCCAAAGCAATCTAAGCCCTCTATTTTTTCTTTGCGCCTACGGAAATTGATCAAGACCCTTGAATATTTTGCCTAATAGGATGGTTAGGGATTGCCACAGTGTCTTTGTGGTTTTGTGAGGTGGGGTAAGTAGTGTGGAAGAGATGGTGATTGGTTTGTCTAGTGGTGAAGGGTTTAAAGGGTTTTGTCGTGGTGTTGCAGAGGGGGTGAGAGAGACAATGAACCGTTGGCGGGAAAATGGGTTCATATGTGTTACTGGGTAAAGTTTTGGAAGTTGGCACAATTGGTCCTTCAAGGTGTTGTGTGGTTTTGCAATACACGTCCTTGTATTTTACACCTTTGGTCCTTGGAGTTAGGTTTGGGTTTGCACCGTTAGTCCTTTTGGACTAACATTGTTAGTCCTTGACGACTAACGGTGTTAAGGATATGGGAGTTAAGGGCTAGCAGTCGTTTAGTTAAAGGGTTTGGCTGGTTTTGTTTTGGGCCAGTGTTTAGAATTGGGCCAGTATTTAAAATGGTAGAAATGGGCTTTGGTTTAAAAGGGCTTTTATGAGTGTAATATATAGGTGGGCTAACCTAGGCCTACTAGGTGGGTATGGGTGGGCCCACTTTTGGCAATTAGGTTTTTCGGGTTTGGTTTTCGATGCTTTTCCAATGCCGTATCTCGAGGTTGACTTTTTAGTTAACTTTTTGACTTTGACTTTTGGCTCTGATTTGACTTCTCTTCACGCTATTTCCATTCCCGTGCTCGTTTCTTGTTGATTTCGCTTTGATTTTTGTCCTTTTCTTGATTACCCGTTACCTGCACAATATAAGTGAAAACATACAAATACAATGTATTTTTGGTACGTTTTTGGTCATTTAAGTCCGATTTTAATGGTGAAAGGTATGTGTAATTAAACGCATACCAAAATCCCCCATACTAAACTATTGCGTGTCCTCACGCAATGATATAACTAATCACTCAAGAAAACTAAGACCCTTAATCCTCCTCGACTAATAACCTCGAAAAGTAGCTAAGTGTTCATCGAGGGGAAATAAAGAATCAAAAGTTTAGATAAGCCCCGTTTTTACCATTTTTAAATGTATACACTTATTCCTACACATATTTTTGTATTTTTCATTTTTCTCATTTTTTTGTACTTTTCATATTAAGCAACTAACTAGAACGTTTGACTTTCGTTATTTTATAACTTTTAGGGATCATAGAACAAGATGCATTTCGATTCGAGAATGCCCCAAAAAATGGTAAATTCATCATCCCTGACTTTTCACTAGCTCCAAACCAAGCTTAAAATAAAATCACCGTTAAATATCAGTTAAGATGCTAATACTACTCATATTTGCAACTTGTGAACTTTTCACTCCCGACAATTATTATATCTTAGGTGTATGTGCTATTTTGAATTTCAACCATGGATCAATGTTTTGCAAAATTCTATGTTTCATGTTCCACCCGAGAATAATGAGTTTGAAGGCGAGATCATCCCATGTAGCGACTTTTATCTCGGCACATCCCAACCTTGCGGTTAAGTGACCAGGCTTTTGACACCTCACAGAGACTAGTATCGGGACTCACGGACCTTAGGTTTCAAAAACTCTCAGATTTTCCGTATACAAGTAGCTTATAAAATAGAATAGCCAAAGTTCAAAAGCATATTTGAATTTAACAAAAAGAGATCTATTATTTATTAATTCACACTTAATATTAACCATTTATGCAATTGTAACCTTTGACCTTTTAGAAGGCTGCAACATCGGTTGTGAGCCGGCAAGATGCAACAAACTTTTATCAGCCTCGGATTATTATTCTTACTATGGGCTTTCTTTAGAAGGCTGCAACATCGGTTGTGAGCCGGCAAGATGCAACAAACTTTTATCAGCCTCGGATTATTATTCTTACTATGGGCTTTCTTTAGAAGGCTGCAACATCGGTTGTGAGCCGGCAAGATGCAGCAAACTTTTATCAGCCCACAGTTTATATTTATTATATATATTTTTTTCATTTTCCAAATTTTTTTTAACTATAAGGAAGACGTCTTTTTGAAAAATTCAAGTATAAATTTGAACTAAGGCTAAAGTTTTTGCTATATACTACATAAAAATTACTGATTTAAGTTTAATCTCTAAAAGTAGCACGTATATTAATCAGGTTAAAATCTTATGGGAGAAAAAGCGACAAATTACACACATAAGCTCTTAAGATTTCCAAATAATCCTTGTTTAGCATTCAACTCATACTTAACTCTATCATTTTTCGTCCTTTGCGAATATTCGTGAATGCTTAGTCTAAAAGTTAAGGAACAAGCTAGAGCTCAACACGCTCGATCGAGTTAAAATTTACTCTTATTCTACCCAGTAGGAAAGTCAAAATTGTGATAAAAACACTTATTTATTTTTGAAAATTTTAAAATTTTTCATATTTTTGAAAATTTTGGTGGGAAAACGGGGTACGTGAGAACAACTACATCAAACTTAAGCCGTTATGAATATGCCTAAAGATAAACGTTAGTCATAAGATTAGGATATTGGATTTCCCAAATGAAGCTGAGGACTTGAAGCTCTTGTGACCGAAGGACAAAACCGCGAGCACGAGAGGCTTCAAAATTCAGGCAATCCTGGACAATAAACCACAAAACACAAAACATGAGAAAGGAAAGAGGCGAGCCTCCTTACAACAACAAAAACACTTATTAGCAAATAGAAAGAAGATAGAATGGATAAGCATGGGTTGCCACCCACGAAGTGCCTTGTTTTTGTTAATCGAGTCACAAGCTCGAATCGACCCCGAATTCATTGGTCCATGGGGGAGCAAGTGGAAGATTGATTAATAGTTTTCTTACTATATATATAATATAATAAAATATAAAATATATATAAAAAAAATCAAAAATCAATAATGCCAGGAGCAGTATAGACTATTCCCGGGTCGTTAATCCCCAATGAGGCTGTGCTGGAAAATCGATACAGTCGGAAGATTTGAGTTAGAAGGAGAGAATTTGATTTGAGCCTAAGTGTGAAGGTAGATTAGACAATAACAAAACAAAAAACATTTAAGAAGAAAAACCTAAAATTACGAAATAAGCTAAAAAACGACGAGCACGGACCCGAAACAAAGGGGTGAAAACTAAAAACTTTTAAAACTTAACCCTACGAAGAACATTTTCACTCTCTACAACTACGCTATGAGCCAAATAACGGTAAGAATGATTAAAGACTTAGACTGAAACGGAGTTCGTTTTGGGACACCAACAACGAGCCAGTTCAAGACAATAACCGCACCCGGACCCGTTCTTTAAATAAGCATAAAAGTTATAAAATATGTCCTCTACGAAATACTTTTATATTTTTCTCTACAAACTATATGACTAGAAAGACGTGAAATTTTCTAAAAAGAAAAATATTTTTTTGTTTAATTTTGTATGTTTTATGAATTTTTTAAACTTTTTTAACCTAAATTAAATCTATAAAAGCCAAAAATACTAACGACTTTGAAAAAATTCTGATAATTTTAGTAAATCACAATTACTTTACCTATAACTAACTTCACGAATAATAAGATACCTCAAGTATTTGCTTACTAATAAGACCGTAATAAGCTTAACAGCTTATGGCTTATAAGCCAAAAACGGTATATTAAATAATCTTAAAAGCCCTTGGGACTATAATGAAATAAGTCAAATCGGGTCGCAGCGGTATGTGGGTGTATAGGATGGTCTGTTCCGAGGGGTTGGACCGGGGTTGAGTCTTGCTCACCGGGTAACCCCTTGTCTACTTTCTTTTTTTTTTCACAAAAACTTTGTGAACCAAAGTTGTTAAGCTTATGGTAGCTTTTATCAACTTTTCACAACTATCATCTTTTTTGAAAAGCTAATAAATAAGCTTTAAAACAGCTTTTAAAACGGACAGAAGTTAAAAAATTGAGCTTAATGGCTTTTTAAATAGCTAAGTCTTGGTCACTTCTTTGTGGACACAGAAATAAGCTTCGATTGAGGCTAGATAAGCTAAAAGTATTTCTAGCTATCTAAATAAGCACTAAGGAGCTTAAATTGGTTCAACTAATTAAGTGTGAAGAGCTTAAGTGGACAGAGTTAGAAAGTGGCTTTAAGGCAAAAAATGCGTAACTGTCATACTTAAAATAAGATCTTAAGTAATAGGAAAATAGCAGATCAACTTTAACACACTAACCTAAAATTCAACTAGGAGCTCTAATATTATGCTTATGGAAATAAGCTTAATAAGCCTAAAATGGAAATAAGCAGTTCTCTACACTAAAGCTAAGCTAAAACAGTCAAAGGGGTTCTTTTAGCTTAAAAATAAGCTATCTAAAGAGCTTGTTAAGGACTGAAATCAAGAGGGCTTATTAAGGAGCTTATGGGCTCTCAAAATAAGCCAAAATATTGGGCTTAAGTACACTAAAAAAACTAGATAGAAAGGCTTAAAGTCACCCCCTTAGCACCAGGGGAAATTAAGTGCTAAAACAAGGGCTTATTTGACAGCTTATTTAAAGCTGTCAAATAAGCTTAAATTTAAAAGATAAGTTAAAACAGATTAATAACACTAGGAAGTGGACTTGTGCACAAATTTTAAGAAACTAAAACACATTTAATCCTGCTGATTTTTGAGAGTGAAAAAGGGCTTTTAGTTTTTTTAAAAAACTGTACAACTTAAAGAAATCTTGGTGATTTTGACTCCAAAGAATGTCGATCATAGTGACACGAAAAGTGTTTTGACAGCTCTAGTTTAATCTCTGCACAAAAGGCAAACTTTTGTCACTAACACTCAAGATTACTAAGGAGCTTATGAAATAAGCACTCTTGTAGCTTTTTTAACACCGCACAGTTTCAAAGGTGACTTGGAAAAAACTTTAAAAAACACAATTTTCAACTTAAAAATCAGCCTACTAATTTAGTTATACTAAACTAAAATCCAAACTTATGACCCAACCGCATACCAAAAACATTTTTGACCTCTGTTTCCATTGTTTACCTCTCTAACCCCCTTAAATTTCTTATAGAATAGGATTTTAGAAACACACAAGTATCTGGTTTAAAGCTTTATTTTAAAACTACTACTACTAAGCAAAACATCTAAAGCAATTTGAAGTTCATGAAAAGCTAAATAATTAAGCCTTAATAGATTAATAAGCTATATGAGCAAGTATAAGGCTATCTTTGACAGTTTTTTTTTTAAGCAAATTGCATACAATGAAATGAAAGATAACTAGAAAACAAACTTAAGCATTAATGAATCAATAATCATACAAGACATAATAGCTAAAATAAATAAACGAATGCTACAATAATAAGCGAAAATTTAAACAATGAAATGTACCTTTAATCCTTTGCTCAAAAAGGATTTTTGAAAACCTAATTAGCATCTAAAACTACCCACACTTATAAATATGCTTAAACTAAGCAAATCCAATATATGCTTCCTCTAAATAGATTATTCATACCATTCTTGATCCATACCAGGAGCTCTTAACTCACTTTCTTGTTTTTTTGATTTTTTCTTTAAAGTTTTGTTAAAACAATGTTATTAAAATGGTTATACTCCTTGTGTAGACTTTAAGATTTTGAGAGTGATTGAAGCTTAAAACAGACACCTAAAATTGCTTTAACGAAATTTTCACTTAGAATGTGAAGATAAGACAGTACATAAAGAACCTTAACTATACTTAACCCCGAATCTTTTTTTCTAAAAATTAATTAGAAAAACTTACTTAAAACTTACTACTTTTGCTCCGCACTCATTGGGCTTACAATGCTTTAAATAGTAGAATACGACTAGGGTTTCTGTCTTCATGGACTTCTTGCAATTGTGCTTGTTTGTAGACACAAAAAGTGCAGTGTGTTTGTTGTGGGTGTGCAAAGAACAAGCAATCCTGGCCCTTCTAAGTAATTCTTGGTGCCACAAAGCTCGGAAATTCTAACTATAGATCCATCCCGAGACCGCATAGTGAGTATTAGGATTTGCTAGATAAGAGGCATTAGGATTAACCCATGTTTTAAACCTGTAATTGTAAGGATGGTCACACCGATCATATAACTATCCCACACCCTTGCCATGCACTCATTTTTAGTGTAGGATACCCCTAGTATAACCCTTCGAGCCTATCCTTTTCACGGTTCTTGTAATTTTCAGGTAGGATCCATATTATTAATGAAGAGCATTGTCACCTTTAAACCAATTGTTACACCCAAATCGCCTTATACTACCTTGTATGTACTCACCTTTAGTACATTATTGTTTTAACCCAAGTTAATTATTGAGTACATGGTTCCTAAGTCCTTATCCTTGTAAATACTGTTTTGGGACGATTGAGATTCATGGTAGTATTTATTTCATGGAAGAATGGGGAAGAGAAGTTAAATCAATACCCCCATATGTTTGTCAAATGATCTCCATGTTATTTTGATCCAACTCAAATCGGGTCACTAGTTAGATTGTAAATATCGAGTATGTAAAAGGTCACGTGTAGGGGTGTATCTATAAACCCCCATGATGTATTATATGGTTAAGCAATGGCAGGGCAAAAGTGTACAAAAAATGAGAAAAAGAAAAGAAAAGAATAGGAAAAAAATATATATAAAAAAGAGGAGAAAAAAATATATGCGCTGCCATTTGCTTATGTTTATGTTTATCATAGATTTAAGAAAAAAAAATAAAGAGATTGATGTAGAGTTGTGTAGAGTTTGTATATATTTGTCCAAGTTCTTGGCTTAGCAACTAAACCAACGTGTATTCGTATATATAATTAGCTAACCCTTCTACTCCAAATTCGCCCAAAAGTCACTCCCAAATGTATCTGATCCGTTTCCGTTTCCGTTAATGTTATTGATGTGTTGTAGTTAGGGTTTGATTTGGTGATTTCAAGTTTTAAATTTATATTTTTCCGACTTAACCAAAAACAACACTTTAACGGGTAGTGTACCCGATCGGTGGTAGTTTCGTGGTAAGTAGGGTGTCGATCACTAAGAGCGAGAAACAATTTTTCAAATTATTAATATTTTGGTTATCTAATCTAAGTTAATTTAAACTAAGTTAGACTATTCTATGTTAAACCTATGCTAAACTGGTTTGCGTATGTAAGCACTAGTCAAATTTATATATGTATAGTATAAATCCCGTGACAATTCTTCCTAATTACTTCTCAAACAAGAGAAATAAAAGGATAAAATCTCACTTAAGAAAACACAATACGTATATTTTTAACCGGGAAGTATTTCTTCTCGGGTCGTATCCCAACGAAGTCGTGAATTGAAATTCGGGAATAATTCGGATTCGAGTCAAGAATGGATAAAGGGATTTTTGAATTTTGAATTACACTACGAATATAATAGCACAATTAAACTATAAGAACAATTAAAGAATTAAAAACGTTTAACTAATACGAAAAATTAACAAACGTGAGCTAAAACTGAAATTTAAAATCTAAGGCACTACTTTTAACAAATTTTATACCTAAAAATCACAAATTTAAAAAGAAAATTTTAGGAAAAAGAATTAGAATTTTTTAACTATTTTTGAATTTTTTATGAATTTCTAAAGAAAAATGAATTACTAAAAATACACTTTTTCTAAAAATTATTACTAAAATTCTATTTTTATTTTTCAAAAATACTAGAATGAAAAAGAAAATTATTACAAAAAGAATTAGATTTTTCCAACTATTTTTCTATTTTCTATGAATTTCTTAAGAAAAAGATATTACTTAAAACCTATTTTAATTCTTAGAAAATGCAAATTCAATTGGAAAAATAAAGAAAAATGATTTTTAACTACTAAAAATGTGCAGAAATCAAATGGAACAAAATTTTGGAGATAAGCTATACTATGATTATAGAATGAATCTAGATAAAAGGATTTTGAAATGAACAACTAGAAAATAAAAAATCAAAAGAAATAAGCAAGTAATCTAGGCTGCTGCTAAACCACTTTTGCAAGAAAATTAAAGCTAGTATAAGAGCTTAAAATTGAAACTCAAATGATGACTTATGTTAAGCTAATATAGTACTATTAAGGTTCCTACAGCTAAATGCTTATCACCTAATTTCAAGTACTAAAAAGT
>BQNB010078886.1:0-24218 GCA_026074375.1 Tanacetum coccineum | reverse complement strand
TAAGACTGTTTTTAGGATGCGTAATGGACACGTTGAAGTTTACGGCTATGCCTTTTGGGTAACCAATGCACCAGCGGTTTTCGTGGAGTTAATGAGCCGAGTATGCGTGGCCGTATATAGACAAGCTAATTAACGTATATA
Source organism: Tanacetum coccineum (assembly GCA_026074375.1). NCBI lineage: Eukaryota > Viridiplantae > Streptophyta > Magnoliopsida > Asterales > Asteraceae > Tanacetum > Tanacetum coccineum. The sequence goes on along the minus strand of BQNB010078886.1, from coordinate 24,077 downwards.
TACAGACGATATTTTAAACCAACCCGAAGTCTAAGGAGGAGTACGAGTCGCACGTGAAGATGATCGTGGAGTCACTGAAGGAAGAGAAGATGTACGTGAAGTTTTCCAACAACGTAGAAGCGGAGTAAAGAGGAAGCTATCTAGATGTGGAAGGAATTAATTGGGTAATGAGCCGATCTTGGCATTACCGGAAGGAGCAGACGATTTCGTAGTATATTATGACGCGCGAAGTAAGGATTTGGAAGCATGCTTAGAAAAAGGGAGAAGGTGATTGCTTGTACGTCGCGACAACTGAAGGTTCTTATGAAGGATTACATGGCTAACGTGGTAGGTTTTGCCTTATAATGCTAGAGGCATTAAGGGAACGAGACATGGAGAGTAATTTATACGGATCATGAATGTCTCCAACACACTTTCAATCAAAGGATTGAACATGAGGCAAAGATGATGGATGGATTTTATTTAGTGAGTTTGATTTCGAGGCCAAGTACCATCTAGGAAAGGCAAATGTAGATGTTGTACCGTGGAGTAGGAAGAAGGAGTGAAGCCAAGAATGAGTTCGAGATAAATGTACGATGATCCGATCTAGGTTTGAGAAAAGGATGTTGGTGGCATAAGATAAGATGTCCAAAGCAAAGAACGCGTCAACATAAGATGTTGCGTGGCTTGGACCAACGAGTGTGAAAAGAGATAGAGAGTGGTTCATATTGGTTAGACAAGGTTCGGACCTCCATTTGGAGAGATGTAAGGACCTTGGCTATTGAAGAGGCGTATACGACAAAGTATCCTATCCATCCTGGAGCGGATGCGATGTTGTGTAGTTTTAGGTTAACTAAACGTTGGCTTAGTATGGAAGAAGGATATAGTAGTTGCGGTAGTAAGTTTTAGGTATTCGGAAGTGGAAGTGTGTATCAAGAGGTCTTAGGGATTGTTTGCTACAACCTGAGTGACCCGAGGAAGTGGGAAAGGATAACTAAGGATATTGTTGTCAAGTTACCAAGTGTGAGTAGTGGATACGATGCGAGTTGGGTGTAGTCAATGGACTGACTAAGTCACCCCACTCCTAGCTATGCTTAGGACAAGTATGGTAGATTTTATAGGTAATTGAAATACTTATCTATTCGTGAGATGAGTTTTTCCCTAAGGTGGGGATTAGCATTCGAGTATGGATGTGCTTCATTTGAAACATAGTATGGAAAGGAATGTAGGTTACCGTTTTATGGGCCGTAACTGGAGAGAGTGAGTTGAATGTATCGAATTTGGTGCAAGAAACAACCAACAAGATAGTGGTAATACGAGAAAGGCTTGAGGCAGCCAAATTGTCGAAAAAGTTGGCTTGGTAGTAATGGGAAACTTTTGAATTAATGTTGATAGGTTATGGAGGGTAGAAGGTCTCACATTAGAGAGGTGTAGTACGTTTGGAAAGAAATACAAGTTAGAACCGAGTTATGTAGGACCATTTGAGATCCTTGGATGGATTGGACCTATAGTTCGGTTGAGAATTTCTGTCTTATGAGTCGGGATCTACGTTTGTCTAAGCTAAGATATCGTTGAAAGTATTTAGTTAAAGATGGGTAGTAAGGTTCTTGTAGACCTTAGTTCGCCCTTATAATGTTATGTGTGGTTTTGGTTATATTTATTTTATGAATATCTCGAAGTCGAGCCAATTCTTCAAAAACGTTGAGCTTTGTAACAACTTATAACTTGGTTTCAAGACAGTTCTTGTTTGATGAGTTGCGAGGTCGGGTTGTAAATGACGTTGTTACAACAACTTAAGGGTTTTGATGAGTTTTCTTGATGACGAGTGAGGTTCATGTAGTAGGATGCTTCTTTTCGTTTGAGGTTGTTGTGTTGCTAATTGCACCCTTGTGGGGGTAAGCAAAGTCATTAGCAGTTGGATTCGGATTGTGGAAGTTAGTCGAGATTAAGGTTGACAAGACTCTTTGTTTTGTCAAGGAACCGTTGATGTTGTGGACCGAGATGTCATAAGTAAAAGCGTAGTATGATGGTATTAGTGAAAGTTCGTTGGGATTCGAAGCGTGGTCCTGAGCTTACTTGGGAACGCAAGGATCAAATGAGGTCAAAGTGTCCTCAGTTGTTTGTCGATAGTGCTAATGCCTCGAGTAGTTAAATCTCGGGACGAGATTTTCTCAAGGTGGGGATACTGTGACAACCATGACTTGAGCAGGTTGGTCAAACCGTAGTGTTGACCTAAATGTATCTGTTGCAATGTATGGTTATGTGTTATACGTGTTTATATGTGTTTGTGTGGGATAAGTGAGATTTGATAATCAATCCATTGAGCGTGATCGTCTCATTGGGATTGGATTTTGTGTTGAATTTTGTGAAGTTCATTTCGTTCACTTTTGGTGACAAGGAAATGATTTCGGTAATTGAAGCTGTTTCGCGTTAATTGTGTAAGTAATTATACGTATACGTATTTTTGTGTTAGTAATTTAAGACAAGTTTAGGTTTAGAGGTTAAGTTAAGTGAAATGAGTTATTTGATGGAGAAAATTGGTTTGGTTAATACGTGGATCTCTAGGTGATGGATTAAAATGAGAAGTGTGTCAATTGTGAAAGAAATGAGTTTGTTAAAATATGAGAGTTTTTGGAAGACTTTCTATTTTTAGAAAGTGAACTTGGAAATGAAAAGTTATTTTTAGAATGTAGTTTTCAAGCAAAATGGTTTAACAAATTATCTTAGGTTTTTATAAAACTTAAGGTATAAATATAATTAATTAATTAATAAAAGAAAATAATTTTTTTTTTGGCATGAAACTTAAAATCCGAATTTTATAAAAAAAAAGGAAAAAAAAAGAAAAAGGAGTTTGACTTGGGAACAAATTGTAAAAAAAGGAATTATCTAAAATCTATTGGTGGGCTATAAATACAAATCAAAGATCCCAAAACCCTCCCCTTATACCAGTCGACCGAATTCAAGAGAGGGAAAAGAGGAAAAAAATTTAGGGTTCTTTTCTAAGGTAAATTTTCTAATTTATGTTCAATTCTAATTACAATTTTTCAATTCTTGTTATATTCTAATTAATAACACATGTAATAATTAATATGATGGATTAGGGTTCATGTAAGATCTGTAAATTTAGGGTTTTTATCTTTTAAAATCGTTTTTATATTGTTAATGAAGTTAATCATGTGTAATTAGGGTTTTAGGGTTAGTAAATTCGGAGTTAAATTGTTGGCAGTTTAGAAGGGTCATCTTGCGAGAGTCATAACTTGATCATCCGAATAGCTTTTAATGATTTTCAAAAGCCTAAAATTATCTACAGAGAGTCTACTTTCAAACCCCATAGGTTTCATGAATTAAAAGTGAGTGGAAGGTATTTAAATAATTCAAACAAGATTCGTTGTCAAGGCTGAATTTTTATGTCAGATTTAGGTCAAATTATGAGAAGTAAAAACCATATTTAAAATTTGAATTAGACTTATCCCTTCTACAGTAGTTAAGTATTATATGTGTATTAAAATTCCCCCGAAGTAAATTAATTAATTCGAAGTCTAAGTATGATTTTTAAGCCTAAACCTTTTAGTGCGTAATCAGACTCGAATTGGAACTATTTTGAAGTTTGATTTTCTTAGGAGTACTTGTGTATTTAATTGGGTTTTGGGAGTCACAATGTAGTTAATATACTTATTAATAAACATAGGTGATTTTTGGTTTGAATTATGGAGGTCATTAAGTCAGGGTTTTGAATGCGATAAGTCACGTCAAAATTCTGCAGTTTGGTACGAATTGTGATTAACTAGTGAAACTTGTTAATGAAGTGGTTAAGGTTGGGTATGGTGTCAAGGTGACCCATGGGGAAGGTATAGAACTATGGTAGATAGCTTAGATATCCATCATAGTTGAGGTTACATTATATTGGGTTGAATGCCTAATTGATGGTAGCTTATTGTGTGCTTAATTGTTTAGATTTATCGTTGAAGTGTTTGTGGATAGCTTTTGTTGAAATCGTCTGGGCAGCTTAAGCATAAAGTGAGTTCAGATTGCCCCTTTTTTCTTCTTATGTTTTTCATAGGGTGAAACTGATGTTTATGAGTTTAAATGTTCTTGGTTAATGTGACAATGTGTTTTAAATGGGGCCATGGGCTATACGAGACTATTATATGTTATGTGCTACTTGCTAATATGATATGGATTATTGTGCTTGAGAGTGACCGTCTCAAGGCATTGATGGATCGTTAGAGTGAGGCGTGATGACTCATTGTTGTGGATCTGATAATAGTGAGCGTGATGTCTCAATTATTGTGGATAGGGATGGTTTGTGATGATTGAGCGTGAACGTCTCAATGTGGATTGATGTGATTGCATGTTAGCTTGTATGATAGTACATTGTATGTCCTGCTATGTTATGTTTTATTTATCACAGTAATTGGATTTAAAGGTTTGTTTTGCGTGTCTTAAACCTATGACTCTCCCCACCATTGTTTGACGTTGTATAGCTCTCTTTTCAGGTGAGCTTAATGGTGCTAAGATAGAGTGCAGTGGCTAGAAGAGACCATAGGATGCTTGGAGTTTATTAATGCTTTTTATTTTGAATAATTGCGTTTGCATGAATTGTTTGGATTATGTTTTGCATGTCATTTATTGACGAGACCTCTTTCTCATTAATAAAGACACCATTAGGTTTTGGGTATTGTTATGACACTTTGTGTCTTTGCTTTACTTTAGTATTCGTTTTAGTATTCTCTATATAGACACCATGTGTTGTGATGATATCCATTCTTGTTTACGCCTCGCGTTTCCGCCTTGGTGGGGTGTGACAACAACAATCTTCTATCTTGGTCTTCTAAGCGTCTGCTTACACTCTCTCGATCAAGTGCTGAAGCTGAGTATAGGGGAGTTGCTAATGCAGTTGCTGAGACTTGTTGGTTACGCAATTTATTACGTGAGCTTTATACACCACTCTCGTCTGCTACGAATGTTTACTGTGATAATGTGAGTGTTGTCTATCTCTCCTCTAATCCCGTGCAGCATCAACGCGCGAAACACATCGAGATTGACATTCACTTTGTGGTGATATTGTGATACTGGTCTAATGTACAGTGTTCTCATGTTTCGATCCCGCTATAGTATGCAGACATCTTGCACAAAGGCTTTACTATACTTTGTTTGATGAGTTTACGCCTCAACTTGAGTGTTGTTCCTCTACTTCTCAAGGGCGAGGGACTGTTAGCGGATCATTATTATGGGCTTAGCCCACTTATATGTTTTTTATATATTCGCATATTGTAATATCATTCGACAACGAAATCAGAAACACATATTAGGTTTACAATTTGAACTTGCGGAAATTGTTGACTCATCTTTCTTTGTCTTCAAATTCCCAGACATAGAAGCAGCCTGCAACATTCTATACAACTCCTCGATCAGGAAGTGGACCAGGTCGGTTTAGTAGCACGTACTTTGGAACTGGTGCATCGTTCTCTACTATTTCACATTCATAATCATCGTCTACACCCTATGGGTCCTACTCTGTATTCCAGCACAATAAGACTTCAATGCCGTTTGCGTTTGTAGAAGATAAGTCCAAAGAGAGTTCACTCACGTGACACATAAAGAAAACATAAGACCGTTAACTCTGATAAATCTTGCATTATTATAAGATCCTTACTGCTGTACGTCGTTTTTGTGTGTATTAATAATTTGGCTAAAATTAAAAGTAGCAAAAAACATCAACTTTAAAAATGAAATAAAGATACATTAGAAATATGATGATATAGGAACCGGAGATGGACCTTCTGAGAAATGATTTTGTCTGAGAAATGATAATATTCCAATGGATTTTTAAAAAGACCCAGGTGCAAATCCCTCTCATCTCCAACTTTTCTACCTATACTATAAGAAAGAGCTCAAATATTACTGTGCAACCTCTAAAAGAAGCCACATATACCCAAATAGTATGACACTATTGCCTTTTTCACTACTTTGTTTTCTTTTCTTATCTAGCCACATTCTCATTTTTCGATATCCTCTTTATTTCTAATCTTCCATTCTCTCTTTAAAAACAAGAAATCCATCATAAAATTTGATTCAAAACCTCAAATCTCCTTGGCTTCCGAATCTGACTCACGTATGTATATTTGTAAGCCACTACCTCAATCCTTTTAAATTTTTTTAAATTTTAAGCTCTTTTGTTATGTGGCAGCTTATCTCAGATTTTATGCAATGGTGGAGGTGATGGCATGTTTCAGGTTAGAAGTAAAGGTATCAGTATTTTTTTTACAAAAGATTACAAATCTATTTTAATATTTGTTTTTGAGTTTTCATGCTGCCTATATTTCTAATAACTTTACATTTGTAATAAACAGGGTACAAGATCTTGAGATTAACTTTCTTTTTCCAAAATAGTGGACCAACGAATCTTGTAGGTCATATTATTTTTTATATTTTAGTTTTTCCAAATTTTTTTACAAGGTTTACGTCGAACCGTACGAGCAAGTATCGTCTTTACTCTTTAGAGGTACAACTTTAGTGTATCCTATATGCTCATGTTATTATTATCATTGAAAATGTAGTGGGAAAAGAGAAACAATCTTTCATTACAGAGTAACAAGCGAGTGAGAAATTAGGTTTTTTTATCTACTTTGTTTATGAATAGGTTTGTAATTATATATAGTTTATTTGTTTATTATAGGATTTAATACAGCTTATTATTGCTGTTCATAAAAAGGATGATGGTGTTGTTGACGGTTGCTAAAAGTAATAGGAGCATGATGGGTATGGTTGCTTTGATGGAGTGGTAGTACTTTATTTGGTAAGATTTATCTAGATAGATGTTAGCAAAAAGAATTGAATGGGTTAAAGGCAAAAATTAATGTTTTGTAAATTTCTATTAATTGCAATAATTATAACTAGATGTATAAAAATGTATTGAACATTTATCGAGTAAATGACATGAGATAAGATTGATGTGTGGTCCGAGTGTTGTGGTGCTAGAGACCTAGATTGAAAGTTAAAGTGTGTAGCGGTGTATGGTATGGGTGTTAATGGTTATTGTCTCAAGTTATAATGCAACGTGTTGTTAAACACTCTACTAAAATAAGTAGAAACGCTCCCCTGAGGTGGGTGATAGCAGTATGGGTATCAATTTATTATAATCTTTGTGGAAGGTTTATCAAATCAAGTTTTTAACTATTCTTATTTATGGGGTATATGAAATAAGTGGAAGAAAAATTGCAAAGATATTGTACTCTTTGATGAATGACAATAATGATGAGTTGACAAGAGTTGGTGTAACAGCATGAGTTGAGGGAGAGTTGGTTTCTTGGTGTAGTAGGTCAAAGAAAAATCATAATTTTACTAGATGCAAAGAAATAGTACATAAAGATGGGTGAGACCACAAGCAACAAAAAATCACAATATCATTTATGACGATGACTAGAGTAAATACGGTTCATTACATCTTTGTTATTAAAAACATATATTGTTGTTGTGTATGATAACCGAAGCAATTTGTTACCTTAGTACGTGTGCATATTGTTAAGAGTAACTTTGCATGTGTTTTTTTGTTAAGAGCAATGTACTATTTTGCTTTACCAAGCTAGCCTTAGTGTTATAATATCACATTTCTAGTCCAAATACCTATCAACTTATAATACACGAAATTTATAGGCAACATAAAAACATTAAGTGTTCACCAAACATTACAGCTTTGTTTTTCTTTAGAAAACAAACTAATTAAGGTGTGAGGTGTTTGGGATGTTTTGGAAGCTTATTTAGGGACCATGAACTTTTTGTAGTATTATCTAAATACACTAACAAAGCCCAGATGCCTATATAAAAGTGCTAACCATTTTCAAAAATTGGTATATACAATTCCATGGTAAATCTACTAAAAAATGAGTTAGTGCTAATCCTGATGCTCAACGGTACTTAATTGTCTCGGTTTGCATTTTGTGGCAAGTGAAAGGGAAAGATGTGAGTTTAGCCACATATACTATTATAAAATCACTTATTAAAATTATGTCTGTTTTTTCTAAGACTAACCCCCACACACATAGTATGCAATGTTTACTTTGATTGGCACTTTAAACACACAACTTGGATGCCGTAAAATTGATAACTCATTTTTCTATACATTTATTTGAAGTATAAGGAACAAACATGTAACCATCTTGGGCCGTGCTTAGCACGGCCAAAAAGAAATCCTAGTTTGTTAAAAAGAAGTAACTTTTTTGTTAAAAAGTAGCTCCTCTTATCTCAGTTTCTAACGAGTGCCTCAAGGCAATAAAGTTTAAACTAGTTGTAAGCTGATAACTATAAACTAATATATGCAAGCCGTAAGCTGTTAACTGTTAGTACGTAAAAGATATAAATTGTTTTATAAAAGTGTTTGGTGTGTCAGCTGTAGCTACAAGTATATTATGTAAAATGACAGAAAAAGCTATGGATAATGGATAGTTTGTCGCAATTTTAACACCGCCAGCTCAATACATCTTTAAAATTATTTTTTAGCTAATCACTTCATAAAGAGTAAAAGAGAATACAAAAAATAAATTTTAAAATTCGATTATTAACTCAAAAAAACTAAAACACAAATATGCATTTCTTCAAGGCTGAAAAGTAGGAAAATTGTATCTTTTTAATACGTAATGGAGTTTATCAATTTTTAACTAGAGAAACTTGTTAAAATCAAATATCAAAATTCCAAATACATGAAAAGTTGAAAACGGATCGTTCTTATCTCATGTGATCGTGGCCGTGTAATTAATCTCCCCCCGCCCCCCCCCCCCCCCCCCCCCCCCCTCCCTCCCCCCCCCCCACCCTCCCCCCCCCCCCAAGGGCAAACAAGTTAAATTAGAAGTCCGAACAGCTTCTAATAAGGGCAATACAAGTATTTAAAGTAACTATTCATCGACTTTATCTATATAGTTGTTTGTTCACGCTTCTATATATAAACACAAATTATCTTACAAAGTTCTAAAAAGGACTTGAATCTGCAACCATTTTTTTTAAAAAGCTTTAAAAAATGTCTACCAAACAGACTTTATATTTATTAAATATTAACTTTTATTTATATTATAAATTGCATCAAATACACATTAATTAAACTTATTAATTATCATAATTAGATTTGATTTCTAGTTAAATAATCTCAACAAAAATTTTATACTCTCTCCATTCTAATTTATTTATCCTGCTTTGACTTTTCTTTGAATTTTCACCTTAAATGTTTTATTTGTATTATATAGGAGCCTCGTTCAAAAATGGCACGAATGATAGCAATGTAAGATACCAAAATAATTTTTATTGATTCAATGTCTTACATATATGAGATAGCATATATATTTATACTAAATACATAGCTTTGATAATAAGCCACCTAAACCCTAAACCTAATAGACCACAAGCCCACAATCGGGCTTGGACTAATGACTCGTCTAACACTCCCCCGTAGTTTAAATGGAAGTCTTCCGGACGTACAAACTGGATAGAATGTTGAAATCGCCTTATTCTTCTCTTCTTCTTTCTTTCTTCTCTTCTTCGTTGATCGTTTGTACATAGATGGACTTGTATTTGAAAACATAATTGTATATTGCTTCGCGGTTTCCTCCATATTTTATGACATTTTTTAAGTCATGGCTTACTTTGCCTTTAGGAGGCAGTGGCAATTTAGTGGTCAACATTTGTTGTCAATGACAATGATCTTCGACAACGAAAACAATTAGATGAGGAAGGAAAAAAATGGTTGATCGAAGGCAACTCAACATATTTTATGTGTTTTGACGGTTAGGGTTTAAGGTTTATAAATGGAATACGAAAATAAAATCCTAAATAAATAAAAACAATAAAGCGAAAAAAACAGGATCCCTTCGGATCACCGGCAAGTAGCCGATGACCGAAGGATAGCAATTGTTGTTGGTGGGTTGAACCTAAAGCTCCAATACCATGTAAGATACCAAAATACTTTTTATTGATTGAGATGAGCCGAAACCAAAGCTCAGATTTTTTGTTGAGTAATAGTTGGAGTAAGTCTTGAATGAGCCCCCCGAAAGCTTGATGCAAATAAACGAACTTTTGTTCTACGTCTCCTAGCGATATATCCCCGTCTAATTCTGGTCATTGAGTAAATGGAACTTTAACGAATAACTAATAGATTTCCTTTCTTTCAGTTATTCTTTTGCCCCTTTCCTAGTATATTAATAACAAAACGGATTTTCCAATGTATAAACTAAAAATTCCAATGGCTTATATGAGATAGCATATATATTTATACCAATTACATAGCTTTGATAATAAGCAACCTAAACCCTAAACATAATGGACCACAAGCTCGCAATCGGGCTTGGGCAAATGACTCGTCTAACAAGCAGCAACAAGAAAACGTCAAATGAAATGATGGTTTGGCAACCCAAATTCACCATCGGTCTAACGAATAAAGAAAAGGAATAAGATTTCTAAGCGATAAAAGGGTCTAAACTTCCTCAAAGGCCGAAAAAACACGCCAAGTTCATACAGACAAAACAACAGATTACAGGCGCACAAATTCAAATAGCAGCAACATTCAGAACTGAGCGCATACAACAGATCACGATTCAGGCAGACAAAAGCAGTAACCCAAGCAGTCTCATATGCATGACCAGACAATATCCGATATAGTTAGAGGTCAAAACCTAATAGTATGCAGATGCCAAACTTAACCAAAGTGCCAATTCCAATAAATCGATACAAATACGAAAACTTAAACACAAATCACAATTACTCCCTAGAGCCGATTTTTCCAATTCCAAGCTACCCAAATCTAGAAACCAATAGCCTAAAACATACACCAAATTTCAATCCAAAGCCTAAAAAATCAACAAAAGGGCCAAATTTACCAACTACTAATCATAATTTGACGTCATGACATATTCTACAACGATAAGAAAGAAAAATAGACAAAACTGATACGATCATACCCAGATTACTCACGAAGGTGCGTACAAAATCAGTCCAAACAAACAAATTCCAAGTAAGAAAATTCAATCGTACCTTTGTATTCAAACCATAAAGATCGATCCTTCAAGCTAAAACCAAAACCAAAACAAAAACAAACCTTTTTTTCCTTCTTTTTTTCATAGCTTTTTTATTATGGCTCTTGATCCACAACAGCAACAAAATCGGGATCCTCCGTCATCAATAATATAGTTGATGACCGGAGGATGACTATATATATATACTTGAACCTAAATACAAAAATACTTTTATAGAATGAATTCGTTACATATGAGATAACATAAGTAGTATTATACTAAATAACGAAGCTTTGATAATAAGCAGACTTAAACCCTAGACATAATTACCACAAGCCCAGCAATCGGGCTTTGGGGCCAATGTCTCATCTACACAAAACACTCACTCTCAAAACACGATCAAAACGTAATGATTCTTTAATACACGACACTATCAATTAGTCAACTGATGATAACTTGAAATAATTGAACCAATGAAGAATTAATCATGGAGAATAAACCGGGGTGGTAACCTTAATAGAACCGTGAGAACCAGGGAGTTGACCCGTAAGATTAGAATGATAACCTTATGCTTATATAGCACAAAGTTACATCTAAGACCTTCATCTTTGGAACTTGACATATCCAACTGAAATTTCCTTTGCATCTAAAATCAACTATGGAACAATGGTCACTAAAACCCTTGAAGTTATGCAAGGCCCTTTATTTAAAACAATAATGTAATGTTTACAACAATGTATTCAGTATGTTTAAGTCAAATAAACTCACTTGATTTTTAAAGGCATTTTCCTTCACTTAACTTTCATATATTTATTGCCCGTAGTATGAACACTGCTATGAGCTACTCTGTGTTTAATTGAACAACTTAAATCTCACAAACAATATATATGTTTTCAGGCATTTATAAAAATTATTTTTAAATCTTGATCTTAATAAAAGAACGTAGTAGATCATTTCCGATCAACTACGCTTGATGTCGCAATTTATAATTTTTCTATTTAAGTGCACAATCAAAATGGTTTTAGGCTTATGAACCAATGCAGTCAGGCAATTTTGTCACATATAATAAATTAGGTAAAAGGAACTACAAGGGTCTTGGGTAATATTTGTTTAAAAATGATGCGTAAAACATAAGTAGCGTAAAGGAATTTTGAAAGGACATTTGTTTGATTATTGAGTTGATTTTAAAACAGTTTGCACCATTAACGTAACTTTTAATATCATCAACTTTATCTCCTAAAATATGTATAAGGGCAAAGAACCAATATAAACAAGTCAAGTTGTGTTGCTTACAAGTGTAAAACATAGATTGCACCTATTTTATAAGTTTTTGTGCTCTATTTTGTTCATAATGGTAACAATTTAAGGAAAGTATGTTCAAACAGCAACATTGTTCTAAGTCTCATTCGATATGTTAAGGATCCCTCAACTTGCATACAAAAGTATAGCAAAAGTACCAACACGGCATATATTTGATTGATTATATATTTGTTCTTAGTGATCGATAGGGTTTCGTCAACCACATGTTCTAGAACAAGAAGGTGGTGTTTTAAAAATAGAGGAAGCCATTGTCTATGCTGGCATTATTTGTTGTCAATTTGAGATCGATCACGGTAGAAGATCTTATATTGTTGCTGATACTTTTGGATCTTATAATGTAAGATCACGATCAACTGCATACTAAAGAATGCAAGTACCCAACAAGCATATTTTGTTTTATATTATTGTTCTTGCGATGGATAGGCTTCGTCTCCAACATGGTTCTTGAACAAGAAAGGCGGGGTTTTAAAGAGAGGTAAAGTCATAGGTCTATGCTTGGGCATTAGTTGTTGGCTTGAGATAGATCACCTAGCAAGATCTTATATGTTTTGCTGAAACTTTTGGATCTCCTCGTTTAAAAATGCACGAAACAGTTTACATGTTAAGTCCAACATAAAAATCCAAAGGGTAATGGTGATGATGGTGTCTTTAGTAACAGACTTGAACAATGAAATAAGTTTAGTGTTACACTTAGAGGAAAGCATGTTGAAATTTCATGCAATACAAAGACTTATAATACATAAAGGTTGGAAATTGTAGAATTTATATCTTGGACAAAAGCTTAGAATTAAATATCCAAAAGAAAGAGAATGGTGGCAACAACAACTGACTCTATCTAAGTCATGGTCATATGATATACGGCACAAAAAACAAAACAAAATACGAGAAACAGTAAAGATAAACACGACTGATTTAGTCACCGTATACAATAGGTACTCCTATAAATACAGTTCCTCCTTAATATATAAGAGAAACAAGTACTAAAAGAACTATGAAAGAAACAGCTTCATATAAATCAAAGACCAAAGACCGTAGTGGGTTTCAATCAAGTGAATATGGTTCATATATTTACCTGATAGCAATCAACAACGACTACGATTCAAGTAATTATCAGCCATATATACAACCATTTCTTTCTTTCTTGCTCCAATGTGGGACTATGGCATTTTTAAGTTAATTAAGTTAATGCCTTAAATTTGTTTTGCAGTATGATTTTATTGAAATTAGACATCGGAGTAATTAAGTTAATGCTTTAAATTTGTTTTGAAAACCTAATTTAACGAAAATATTTAGGTTAAACCAGTGTGAATAATTGTTAGATTGTAGTTTAAAGAACTATATATGAATATTATGCTGATATGATGAGGTGTTTTCGTTTTGAAAATGATGTAATATAATCTCTTTGTGTTAATTGGGGGTTTATGTGTGATTATTGGAAGATTTTGTTTAATATGTTATAAGATAGAAAAGTATTAGAAATCGTAACAAAATGGTTAAATAATTTATTACAGACCCGTTGTGCAAGTTTCTTTAACCGTAGGTCATGGGCTGCATCGACGATAGTAATAGGTATGTTTTCCCAGCTTAGGTTTGTAATCATAGCATCAAAAAAAACATTGACGTATTCAATAGATAATATAATCAGAAAACTATTCTCGAAATTTCAGCCTTCGCTCAGCTTTTTTTTTGTTAACAAAAAATGAAATACCTCATTAATAAAAAAAAAAACCAATGCGTAAACTCGAAAATAATAAAACTTCAAAAAATCCTAATCTGCTAACTACTCTTCTTAGAATTAAGGTGTCGAGTTTCGGTTTGCAGAGGTCAAGCTGAATTCAAATGCAACAAGAAGTGTTAAAAAGTGACGGCTTTTATGCCGATTGTGTTTCAACTACTCAGCAGTTTCCGGTGCCCTTGATTACATAAGACATCCACTAGACTACCAACAACCTACATGTTTGCCCCTGTCACAAAAACTTTTTCTCGAATCCGACTACCTACAATAGCAACATTTACCCACTATATGGTGACCTTTATTTTTTTTAATTTTTTTAACAATAAACTTAAATTTCATTAAATTATAAAAACATTACTTAAACGAGTGTTGATCTTAATAATTCCAAATGTGTTCCACTAAATCGTTTGAAAGAGTTTCTAAAAAATTTGCTACGTGAAGACATTCGTGAAAGTGTATAAATCTCATGTATACAAATATTTTCCAAATAGAACTTTCAATACCGAACATCTAAACCAATTCAATGATTTTAGTCAATTGCTGTAAACTTGATACATAAGCATACCCACTAACCATCAGCGACATTACATTTTCTCATGCCACATTAACTTTTTTTCTCCGGCGACCTACAAACGACTTTTTAATACTATAAGGCGACCTTTATTTTTTTTATAATAATAATCAAGGAATCAAATTAGCCTTTAAATAGTTACGTGTTAAATTGTCGTTGAACCGTAAATTATCCCGCGTAAAACTAAAAAACGTCATCGGATGCATTCGAGCTTCGGACTAAGCTTAGTTTACTCATAACAAATACATGAATTGAAGTTTCTATAGTGTACTTATATTATATGAAATATGGAAATAAATGAGTAATATAATAACACTTGTTGCCAAGCCTTAAAAAGTCAAGCGCTAAACGCGCTCACGCTAAAGTTGAGTGCTTGGTGATGTGTCACGCCAACGCCTCACTGCTTGTCTATAACCCTTGCTAGTGTTGCATGTTTTATTATACAGAAAATAATAGAATTGGATGAATAATAAAATTTATTACATTGAGATAATGTGGGAAAATGTTGGAGAGGAAAACAATGTATGATAATGGAAAAATTAATGACGAGGAAATTAGTGGTCAATTGAGATATTTATGTAAGTATTAAATGAAAAGAATATAGTATAAATGCTATGAGTGGACATCAATGAAATCTTTACAAAATACAAATTAGGTATAAAATTAAGGTATAGGAGATTTATAAATATAATCTTTGACCTAAATAGATTTGGGTCAATTATTGATTATCAAATCAAACAAACTTACAATTTAGAATAAAATGAGGAAACAAAAAAAAGTCAAATGCAGAAAACAGCAAACAAAAATCCAAACAAAGTAAAAAGCTGGAACATCACATCTCCCTCTCATAAACCTCCGAGCCATGTTGACCAGTCATTCGGTAATGTGTCTATACTTTAAAGTTTACGGCCCTCCCTCCATGACGACGACTCGTTGGCATACATTATTTTTGTCTTCTTTAAGACCACAAAAAGGTCGTACCAAATGTAAGCGCGACAAACTTGCTCATATATAAAATTTCGACCCTAACTGTCCTGTAATATCCAAATCTGATAAGATGTAGTTGAGTGCAATAGGCATCCTCCTCCTCCGGTTCATAAAACAGTTCTAAAAAACATCTTACACAAATCAAATCAAATCAAGATCATTATATAAAAATAAATAAAAAAAACATATAAATAACATAAACAATGAACTCACTACAATCCCTAAAAGAAGATCGTACATTACCAAACTGTTCTCCGTGTCACATCCAACACAAGTGAAGTATATCATTGGACACCACGATCAGGGAAAACCCTAGTTCAAAAACAGCACATTGGTAATCCTCCATCCGGGTTGTTTCTTGGTATTTCATTGAGAGAGAGATGGTAATATTTGTATACCGATTAAAATATAGGGTAATAATTTATTTATATACTATAAAATAAAAACGTAGGCTTCATACAATTATGGGTTAAAATATTTACAGCCCATAAAAATTAATCTAAACCCACGTACATTAAAAGAAAACTTACCACCTTTTAGCCCCCTTATCGTCCTCCAACTTTTTAAACTATGGTCATGTAACAAGAATTGTTTTAATTTTATTAAGTCAAAAAAAACAAGAATTTGATAAATAAAGAAATCTGATCATCTTGATAAACAAAAACAATTATAACAAAATAAAAAAAATCTATCTGAAAAAAAAGGTTGGTTTTTCTGAAAAAAAAATGAAGTTTTTTCCCAACCACGTATAATCTATCTTGATCTTGATGATAAAAGAATATAAAAAACGTTCGGTTATTGTAGATCTCACACGGGTTGAGGGAGTTTTTTGTTTGTTGTTTAACAACACAGGATCAAGATCACAGGAGGTGTGCGTTTTTGTTATTTTCCAGCAATGGCTCTTAACAGCATCTTAATTTGAGCTCATTCACACGCAGTCAGACATTCGTCACATTAAGACTGTTTGTTTTTTTTAAGTCATTCAGATGCAGTAAGAGGCAAGCAGTGTTAAGAGCGTTTGTTTTTTTTCTTAACCTTAAGAGGCCAGTAAGGAGGCATAAACCACTTACTGAACTAGATGAGGATGATGATGTCTTAACCACCTCTCATGTCTATATTTTTGTTACTTGTTTTTCTACTTTGTTATGATTCTTTTATGATTAAACTACACCGTTCGTCCTTCGTGGTTTGCGTTGACCGCAACAAACGTTACCCTGACCGAAAAAGTTGCAACCGCCCGACTAAGTGGGAAACGTTTTCCTGTCATGGCCCACACGTCTAACGGCTTTCAGTAACGCACGTTAACTGCCCTCATGTGATACCCACGTAAGGGTTTTTGGTCTTTTTATGATTTTAACCATCTTCAAATCCCCCCCCTCAAACCATGAAAAATCCACCACCATCTTCTTTCATGATTACCTCCACAACCTCATCTATATGTTCTTTTTAACAATTTACAAATCACAATCAAACCCTAAACATCCAACGCTCATTTTAGCTATATCTCTAATTTTGCCAAATTTAGAGTTTATCTTTATTCTTTTTAAATCCCCCACCACCACCAATTAGCTCTGGCCACCTTCAACCTCCACTATAATATAAATCACAACCAAAGTGAAGCTACTTATCAAATAACATTTAAAACCCAAAAAGGCACCACATATACTGCAAAAGTCATCGATTGTAGATTGGTTTCCAATATCACAAACCACAAATTAGTGTTTTTGTAAGATTTTTTTAAAGCTATTACAATCATCAAGCTATCAAACAATTAAAGAACCCAAACGGCAACCTTATATTACTTCACAAGATTAAATACTTGTTCTAAAAGATCAACATACTGAAAATTAATTAACCCAAAATCTTCATCTTAATTATCATCATAAGTATCTACATACCCTCGATTTGTGATCGGTTATAGTCATTTTTGTTGTTGCTCATCGGTCTAGGCAATCACATTCTTTAACAATTTACCAGAAGAAAAAATAATGGTTTTTTTGTGGCTTGTTGACCTCGTAAGAGTAACAACGACCACCTAAATAAGTTCATCTCACCGGCGGTCATCCACTTTTTTTACCCACGCCCAGATCTGGGTTGAATACTTTGTGTCATTGTGTGAATAAGAGGATGTGTATGTTCTGAAAGAATATGGGTAAATAGGGTAATATGGCCTCAACATGAGGATTTCTTGTTTTGTGATGATGACCGTTGGATAAAATGATATTGTGGTGTTTATGGGTTTGACTACTGTAGTTAATAAGAAGAAGAGCAAATGGAAAAAAGATTATAGAAATGGAAAAAAATGAGGTTTTATTTTTGGTGTTGAAAGATGATGATCTCTTCAGTGTATGTGGATGTTTGCTAAAAAGTGAGGATGTTATTTTTTTTTAATATCACGTTTATAGGACATAACGATTCCAAAAGAAGAAATGTAGCGACTTAAAAATGGAAAAATTACTACTGTAAACCCTCGCTCTCTAGAATTAAAAATGACAACAAATACCCTTGGCTTTGATGACTTTAACAAGCGTTTACTGAAAGTCTTTAGAATAGATGGACCAACCGACGAAAAACGTTTCCCACTTAAAGTGACGAACAACGGTGCATACTTTTTTCATCAAGGGACCAAATGGTTGCGGTCAACGCAAACCCCAAGGACGAACAGTGTAGTTTACCTTCTTTTTTATTTTGGTGTTATGTTTTATTTCTTGATTTTTTTTTCTTATTTCACCTTTGTCTTTGTATTATAAAAATTATAAATAGAATCATTGCGTATGTTTGTAAATTAGAGTAAAGAGGTATAAGATGATAAAGTGTCAACTTATAACGTTTTTTTTTAAATTGAAGGGTAACGGTTTCGGACGTCATATATCTCAATTCTAACGCACTCTTTAGTTTATCGTCTTATAAGTAGTTCAATTCAAACTTTAAAATTGATTATAGTACAAGGTGAAAAATTATGTTGTTTTTTGTTTATTTAAATGAAGTTATATTTCCTTGTAACGAACGCAATCGTTTCATAATTATAAATTGTAAAAACTGTAGTTTAATACATCTAGACTTTTTAACCAAAACAAACAGATTTTATTCAAATTCAGATTTCTCAGAAACCCAGATTATTCAAAAAAGATACAGATGAATAATCAGATCAAGACTTTTCTACCGAAATATTTAGATTCAGATGTGCCAATCAGATATCAAATCAAGCCTCTTAATGAAACAAACCGCACCGAAGTAGATGATAGATTTTGTTTGTGGAAGAATAGGGAGTTGAAATAGAGGTAATATAATGTATATATAAATAGAGTTATAATAAAGAAGATACTTTACTTTTACTTTTTTTCTTTTCAAAAATTATTTAATTATATATATCTTGTATGTAACAAAGGCTTCTCCAACTTTATAACTAGTATTATTAGGGGCTTATCGGTGTCGGTTATAGGTATATATTCGGTTAATTTTTTTTCAGTGAACTCGCAGACCGATTTTTGAATTCGATTCGCTTAACACAAAACGCTTTTCGAGTTCGGTGACCTAACCTACACATTTATTTATAAACAACATAACAAATCCCCAATTATGACAAATTAGGGTTTCAAGAAACCCTAACTGATCAAACCCAAAATCACCATATCTAAACCAAAACAGACGAACCTCAACACGGCCGTTAAGATTCAACCCTCAATCGATCAAATCCACTAACAAATCAAGAAATCCCTCCAAATTTATCTACAATCCCTAAAATCAATTTATATTATAAATTGCATCAAATACACATTAATTAAACTTATTAATTATCATAATTAGATTTGATTTCTAGTTAAATAATCTCAACAAAAATTTTATACTCTCTCCATTCTAATTTATTTATCCTGCTTTGACTTTTCTTTGAATTTTCACCTTAAATGTTTTATTTGTATTATATAATACTTATGCAAAATATATGAATGTATTTGTAAAATACCAAAGAGATTTATTATTGTTAATTAAATGTTTTACATATGAGATAGCATACATATTTATACTAAATACATAGATTTGATAATAAGCAACCTAATCAAAACCCTAAATCTAATGGACCACAAGCCTATAATCGGGCTTGAGCCAATGACTCGTCTAACACTCCCCCGCAGTTTAAATGGGAGTATTCCGGACGGACAAACTGGATAGAATGTTGAAATCGCCTTATTCTTCTCTTATTTCTTTCTTATCTTCTTCGTTGATCGTTTGCACGGAGATTGACTTGTATTTGAAAACATAATTGTATACTGCTTCGCGTTTTCCTCCATTTTTATGACTTTTTTTATGTCATGGCTTACTTTGCCTTTAGGAGGGAGCGACAATTTGGTGGTCAACGACAATGATCTTCGACAACAAAAACAATTAGATGAGAAAGAAGAAAAAAAAATATGGTTGATCGAATGCAGCTCAACATATTTTGTATGTTTTGGCGGCTAAGGTTTAAGGTTTATGAATGTAATACGAAAATGAAATCCTAAATAAACAAAAACAATAAAGCGAAAAAAGGGGATCCCTCCGGATCACCGGCAAGTAGCCGATAACCGAAGGATAGCAATTTTTGTTGGTGGATCTTATCTAAAGCTGTGATACCATGTAAAATACCAAAGAGATTTATTATTATTATTGAATGTTTTACATATGAGTTAGCATATGTATTTATACTAAATACATAGTTTTGATAATAAGCAACCTAATCAAAACCCTAAATCTAATGGATCACAAGCCCACAATCAGGCTTGGGCCAATGACTCGTTAACAGTATTGAGTTTTAAATATACGTACTTTCATTTGTATAATTTTCATCAAATATTATATAACACAAACAAAAATATTTAAGGTCAAAATTAAAAAAAAAATCTGGACAAATAAATTGAGATGTAAGGAGTATTCATTTTAAATCTTACCCTAAAGGCACCCGTTAGACAAACTGAAAAGAATATGTTTTTTTAGGAAAAAACTAAAAAAACTGAAATACGTTTTACTTAGTTTCTATATTATGCCGCTTATGAAATTATGCAAAATAATAAGAACTATGGGTGCTTTTAGTTATAGATTTTCTTTTTTTTAGTTTTCTATTTTCAAATTTGTAAAAAAAAGATAGATTCATTTTCAATAAAACATAAAAAATGCGTTCATATGACATTGTTTTCTATTATTAAAAAATACAAGGGGGTTACAAGAAAATGTGTTTGGTAGTTTCTTTATTAAGTCGAAAAATGCATGTTTTGTGTTTTGTAGAGAATTTTGACTTGAACGAGATTTGTCTTATTTTGTACAAAACATTTTATAAAAAACAAAAGTGTTTTTTTTCAACTAAACGCACTAATAATATTCGGCTCATTCATTATGCGTTGTCCTGATTAAGAATACTTATGTTTTTATCGTGCTAGTTTCATGGGTACAAAGATATACTTGTTGACTTGGACAAAATATACACAACCTTATGCTTTCCTTATAACATCTTAACGAGACTGCATCTTCTCGTATGTTTGGTGACATCCGGTTTAAGGTTTAAAACTAACATTCATGGCAATCAGAATAGACAGTCATAGATTCAGAATGGTTTGCAACACAATTGAACTTTAGAGGTATTCAGAATGGTTTGCAACACAATTGAACTTTAGAGGTATTTTTATTTGTTTGTCTAGATATCGTATATTTATACTAGTCGGGGACGGGAGCCACATTGACACTTGGGTGGGCCAAGGCCAACCCCATTACTTTTGTGGATACTAGTAATATGGATATCTTGCAAAGTATTTTGTACATAAAATTTCAACAGGCCCACCCACATTAAAATATTCAGCCCACTCACATATTAGAAAATTGTGTTAGTCTTTGTATTAAAGAACTTGAGAAGTTAGAACGTAGATGATAAAACCAATTTACTATAATTATGATTCTTATTCAATGATTAATATTGAACCAGTTAACCACAATTTTACATCAACCATTCAAGAGTCAAGACTATAATTCCATATCATTTATTCGGTTTCCAATAAACATGTATGTAAAAGGCGTCGTGCGGTTTAAATGAAAACTCTTATTGCATACTCTTAAAACTCTTTTTTTGGGTATATTTTTTTAAACTTTTTTGTTTTGGCCCACCCGACTGAACAATCCTGGCTTCGTCACTGATACTAGTTTTAATGCCCGTGCACGCACGGGGCTTAGACATTATGTTTTTTTAAACTACATGTATATTTTTATTTTTTTCTGTTTTATAAGTTATGTTATAGAGTATTATCAAAATATATAAAAATAATCATTAAATCTTTTATATATTACGTAGTATATAAACTTGAGGATGATTAATAATTTTTTTCTTTTTTCAAGTTTTTGTTTTCACAAATTTGACACATATATTTTTATGTGTTTTTTTTTCTCCATCAGATTTTTCCATCAAATTTTTTTAATTTTGACCAAATTGATTCAATTTTGACTTTTTATTGACCAATCAGATCGAACGATTTTTCCTTCGTGGCAAAATCAAGCATTCTGATTGGTCCAATTTATTTTCATATAAGATTTAATCTGATAGAAAACTCCGAAATGATGTAATTCTTTTATTATATAAAAGATAATACACCCTTCGTAAAATAGGCAAATTTAGATAAACAAACACACAAAAAAGGAACGTTAGGGCATGTTTTTATATGTTCATTTATCTCTCTGTTTATGCTCGTTTAACACCTTAATGAACGAACATAAACGAACATGAACAATCCTATCTTCTTAACGAACTTTCGTTTGTTTAAGCATTTGTGTACGTTCATTTTTTTATTTTTTTATTTTTTTTTTTTTGAACGGCGACTTTTATTAAGAAAAACTAGCAAGGAGCTAGAAATTACAAAGAAATAAGAGACGGGTTTTTATACCAATCGTCCCAGCTAAACAAAGTATTGCATCTATACCGACACCAGCAATAAGAACTACAAATAATCTCATCAAAAAACGTCTCCTTAGATTTGTGTACGTTCATTTGTGCAGTTAAACTTAAATGAACAAACCTCCGTTTGTGTTTGTCCGGCTAGTTTACAGCCCTAGATACGCCAAACTTTCTATCGAGTATTGTCTGAATTATCAGTTTAGCAAAGCCTGCTCAAGTTAGTTAGTTGGCTTCCAACTCAATCGAACCATGCTGCGAAGACACCTATTATTTACTGTTTTACTTTTCTTTTCTTTTTTTCCTGAAAGTTTCACAGTTTTACTTTTAAAATAACGAGTACATTGCATAAATCGTCCCTAAAGTTTGGCCAAATTGCATGTTTTGTCTCAAACGTTACGAAAGTGCAAAGATCGTCCCTGTGAGAAAACATTTGGTGCAAGTATCGTCCCTGTGGGAAAACATTTAAGGAAACATTTGGTGCAAGTATCATCCCCACAAGGACGATACTTGCACCAAAAGTTTCCCCACAAGAACGATCCTTGCACTTTCGTAACGTTTAAGATGAAACATGCAATTTGGTCAAATTTTAGGGACGATTTATGCAATTTACTCTAAAATAACTAATACACTTCATTAAAAAAAAACTATTTTGATGGATTTGAAACATTAAAGTAAAAAAAAAAAAAAAAAAAAAAAAAAAAAAAACTCAATATGCTTTTAAGCAAGATTACATGACTAAAAAGGCTGCGTTCTTCAATTCAATTATCATACACCACTTTTGTCTAACGAAGCAGTTTATTTAGAAGGAAATCAAGGAATGCGACTCAGATCAACTAAATCAGTTTATTTATAGCAATGAGTATGGGCGTGATTTTTCATACCGTCCTGTACAATAATATTTGCACTTTTCACAAAACAGAAAAGCAAAACTTTGCAATTATTAATAATAGGGTACTTTTCCTACAAAACTCCTATAATCACATTGAAGACGATCAAAATTCACCCAACATATAAATTTCAGGAAAAATCTGAAGGCGAAAGTGAAGTATCAAAACTACATGAATATTTATATAATTTACAAAACATGGATAATAGCTCGGTGTCAAGGACCCAACACAAATGGTTTCACAAGACTGAAAACCAATATGTAAAACTCATATACACAATCTTAACAGAGTATAAGCTTAAAGATTCACCCGACATAACAAGTAATAAACCAATGAAGAGTCCTTCTATACCTTTTAAGCGAAACAAGTTACGATCTGCAGGAAGGCAGAGTGATGCCTCCACAACAAGCCGCGACTATTATATACAGGAACAGAAATATCAAGCAAGTCAATAATGCCCTGTCATCAAAAAAACCAGAATAAATTAACAAAGTAATAAGTTATAAACTTGGAGTAACTTGGTAATAAGTAAGAACTTTTGTTTCTAGATTATTTTTAAACAGATGTTTCACAACCAGATCATAACATAAAAATTATTTTGAAAAGAGAAATGACGAATAAAAATTTGTAATAGAAATTGTGGTCTTTTTATTCCGAAATTCGATCTTGCTAGTTCGATGCATGGGTTTTC
>BQNB010078885.1:0-30414 GCA_026074375.1 Tanacetum coccineum | reverse complement strand
TCCATGTTTTAAAACCCTAAACCCTAAATGAAACCCTAAAAACCCTAATTTCTTTTTAAAACCCTAAACCTTAAAACTAAGCCCTAAACCCTAATCCTAAACCCTAAACTTTAATCCTAACACTAATCCTAAACCTTAATCTATCCTAAACCATAACCCTAACTCGAATTTTAAGTCAAAAACCCTAACCCAAAAGCAAAACAAACCCGACACCCCTTTTTATCCATTTTAGACCCATTTTACACCCAAGCTAGCAACCAAGCAACTCAAGAACCTCTATGACATCACCAAGTAGCCTCCCAAGTAGCTTACAAGCACCTCCATCACCACTCTTAAGCTCCAAGGCTTCTAGAAACCCATTGACACCCTTATGGCAGCCGTGACCTCTTCAACACCTTGCCTAGCTATTTTTCTAGCTCACCATACTCATCACATAGCATCCCTTAGTTACCATCTATAGCTTATAACCCTTGGCCATCAAGAAAACTTGGCCACCAATGGTTTTCAACCCTATAAATAGCCAAATTCCACACCCCTTTCAAATCACACATCAAATTTCATCATATACAACAATGAAGTCTTAACTCAGACTAGGAAGGATCAACTGAAGTCCTTAAGCTCAGAATAGAAGCCAAGTAACAAGAAAAACGAAGTCGTGAAGCCATTTATAGGCGTACGAGTCATAAAAACCCATTTCGACCCATTTTAGCTCAAGTAAGCCTAAGATCTTGTTCAATAAGCTTATAATCTGTATTAGAATGTTCATAATACTCTTAATATCATATATGAACTCTTGTTTGAAGCTTTGAATCCTCAAACCCATGTATTTTTGGTAAAAACCCTCAAAACGACCTGTTTTGATTTTCTAGCTAACGAATCCTCTTTCTAAACTTTTGTTATATTAGAACATCTTATTTTAGCTTATTCTAATAAGCCATAAACTGAAAATATCATTTGGAGTCTTAAAATAACCTTGCATGGCTTTTTGGACTTGTTTTGCAAAAGTTTTCATGCATAGGGGTATATATCGTAACTTTCTGAAATTTATAACTAAAGGGGATGAAAATGTCATTATTCCAAAGTTGTAACTATGAGGGGTTGTTTTTACAAGTTCTAAAGTTAAAGGTTTAAATTATATATACTTTATATATAAAGGACTAAACTTGTAAAAGTTTATAAACCAAGGGTATATACTGTCATTTTTGTATTCTTAAAAATATGAAATATAATATTTTTATACAAATTATAAAAATATATATAAATATTATAAGCCTCGATTTTGTTAAAACCCGACACATTTGTCATTATTAATCAACGATCGATGCATTTTAAATCAATTACGTTATATATTTAACATAACTTATCATCGACTAGCTTTTGAAGAAACTTACAATCTTATCGTATCACGTTACTAGAGAGTTTCATGTGAGGGGTTCTATTTGAGTATTCGTCTTGACGAGTTTTTTGGGTTTACGATTTAAAGTGCCCTGACTCCTCAAACGATACTACATGGCCTCTAGATTATGATAGCCCGAACAGTGAGACAATATTTCTATAAATTGATCAAATCAAAGCAATACGTTAAACTCTATGAAGTTTTGAAACATAAACCATCACACTAAGACTTGACATATTACACCAGGTTGCGTGATGAAGCCGTTACTTTCACTTAATATACTTTTGCCATCAATCAGATTTTCCCTGTTAAGGTGAGTTCATAGACTCACTTTTAAATCTCTTGAATGTTTGCATAAACCCGTGAGGGGGATACATGCTATAAACTATGAATACAAGTGTTTTCTAAATGTATGCTATCATAATATATTATTGCTTGTGATCTAAGTCCCTTTATGCCAAAAGACCCCACTATTATGGACCATTAATCACTTGTGAGTGAACGCGAACATGGTGGATAGGCCTATTGGGATTGACGAATCCCGTTTGTGTTAGCCGGATAGGTAACCAAATGCACTATATTTGAATCTCATAGGTATATGGCAATTACCTACACCGGGGGCCATTATCATTATATATATCATTATTGATATATACACAAGTCAGTTTGTGCGCCATGAGCTCAGACGCAATAATACACTATTAATACTGTTTTCCATAATAATTGTATGTGTTGAAATTATTACACTTATGGGTGTAACAACGTAACCCACTGTTTATAATGACTTGTATTCATACTGTTTTCCATAATAATTGTACTCATTGCAATTATTACACTTATGGGTGTATAACAACGTAACCCACTATCTATGATGACTTGTATTCACACTATTTACCATAAACATATGAATTTCACTCAACCATTGTGTTGATCTTTTTAGCATGTTTATCTCAGGTATTTGAGAAACTTATGGCACGGAGTGGCACGGACTTGAAGATGGCTAAACTGTTATCATTCAACTTTATGTTTTCCTGTAGATTTTGGGACCTCTGTTTGTAAAAACTCTGATGAATAAATGAATGATAACATCATTTTTCCAAAACGTCTATTTATGAGTCGTTTTCTATGATTATGACTGTTGTACTATTAAATAATACCCCAGATTAGCTTTCGCTGCTATATTTATCAAAATTGGGGTGTTACAAATGTACTCTTTGGGGCCTTGTAATAGTCTTCATACTACCTTACTTGTGTGTTGCCTTAACGGAATATTACATAGACGACGTTTTCATGTAATTCGTTCATGACTAAGGAAATACTTACACAAATCATCACAAGTGTGACAAAACAATAGAATTAGGAGAAGCAAACTAAAAAGTAGTGCATGATTAAGTAAATACGTTCGTTTACCATATAAGTTTCCACCAAAGTAGTTTAGATATATAATTTGTTTAATTAGCTAAAACCAAAACCAACCTCTCAAAACCTGAATTTTACTTGCTTTCTATAAAAATATAAAATACAAAAATAATCTCCTCTCAACCCCTTAGACCTCTGTTATATTCTGTTCGAGCCTTCCTAACCTATTCCCCTAGAGAACAATAACAACCCTCGAGTCTTGCCTATACTACACTACAACGATTAGGTACACTGCCTAGGAAGTTGTAAAACTTCTTGTGAAGTTCACAACGACCGCACATCACTAGGTCCATGGCAAAGGAACTTAGTGCTGCTTCAGCTCATGAATGTCTATTTGTAGATTTTTTTATCTAAATAAGAACCTAAAAGGGTTTCTAAATCACTTAAACATCCTGAATGGGTTGATGCCATGTAAGTGGAACTAAATCAATTTGCCAAGAACATTCTGCACCTTATGGAAAAACCATAATTGACTTTAAATGGGTATTCATGAACAAAAGAGATGAAACTAGCATTGTAATAAAAAAAACAAGGCAAGGCTTGTAACTCAAGGCTACAATCAACAAGAAGGCATAGAATATGATGAAACCTTTGCTCCAGTTACAAGACTTAAATCAATTAGGATCTTTCTTTCCTTTTCTACCTACAGGAACTTCATAGTCTATCAAATGGATGAGAAAATTGCCTTCCTAAATGGAAAATTGAAAGAAGAAGTTTATGTCAAACAACCTTCAAGTTTTGAGAGAAATGAGTTCCCTAACCATTTTTGCAAATTGGACAAAGCTCTTTATGGACTTAAACAAACTCCAAGAGCATGGTATGAAACCCTCTCAACCTTTCTCACAGAACACAAGTTTGTGAGAGGAAAGATAGACAACACACTGTTTGTCTACAAAACACAAACTGATGTGATTCTGGTTCAAATCTATATTGATGATATTATTTTTGGGTCAACCAGCACAAAATTATGCAAACAGTTTGCTAAACTAATGACTTAAAATTATGAAATGAGCATGATAGGTGTCCTCGCATATTTCCCTAGATTTCAGATTAAACAATCTGAAAGAGGCATTTCAATCAACCAAGAAAAATATGTCAAGGATCTGCTGAAGAAGTATGACATAAATGGTTCATCAGTGAAAACTCCAATGGTACCCCCTAATAACTTAGGACCTGATCTCAATGCCAAATCTGTAAATGTGACTCGGTATAGAGGTATGATTGGTTCACTAATGTACCTAACTGCAAGCAAACCTGGCATTCAATTCTCAACTTGTCTCTGTGCAAGATATCAAGCAAATCATAAGGAATCCTACCTTATTGTTGTTAAGAGAATCTGCAGGTACCTAAAAGGTACTCTAAGTCTTAGTCTTTGGTATCCAAAATGCTCAGCTTTTGACCTAAAAGAATACTTAAACTCTGACTATGCTGGATGCAACATGGGCGCGAAAATCACTTCAGGTGTTTGTCAGTTATGTCCTCAGCTGATGCAACATGGGCGCGAAAATCACTCGTGTGATAGAGTGCTAAAAGGTAGCAATCTGTAGTTATGTCCTCAGCTGAAGCTGAATATGTAGCTGATGCTGGATGTTGTGCCAATATTCTCTGGATGAAAAGTCAACTCACTGACTATGACATCATTTATGAGAAGGTACCTATATTTTGTGACAACACTAGTGCTATTCAATCTCAAGCAATCCAGTTCTGCACTCAAGAACAAAGCATGTTGATATCAGATATCACTTCATCTGAGATCATATCTTGAAAGGGGACATTGAATTAAACTTCATTCCCACTCAGTATCTGATGACATCAAATAACGTTGCTTTTATAGCATCATTTATCCCAAATAAATTACCCACTTTTATATAATTATTGCAAGAATTATTACTTAATTGCTTAAAGTTGTTAATCGCAGTAATTATGGAGAACATTGTGAAGACAAGCTAAAAGGCGCACATTTTAGAGCTTAAAAGATGATATTTGAAGATTACTTATTTCTGACTACATACGTCGTATCTAGCAAAGAAGATACGACGTATCAGCGCCTGGACTTCACAAGAAAATGCATACGTTTAATACCCAATACGGCGTATCCTGCTTATTACATACGCCGTATCCAGCTGGTCAAACAATCAAAGATTCTGCATTAAATGTGATTTGAGACAATTATTAATAATTGATTGTGAACGTAGCGCGCACTCCAAGGAATTTACCCCAATACGTCGTATTAACCTCACTCAATATGGCGTATCCACCTATTTTCAGAGACTATAAATAGAAGACTCAAAAACGAGTTTTTAGTGTGCTAAATCATATTCTCTATACCATAAACATAAAAGTCGATTTTCTGAAGAGACGAAGAGCAGCCAAGGTCAAGCATCAAAACTAATTCCATAGAAGACACCATGTAATTCCTATACTCTTGTAATCATTCGATTTTTGGTATCGTTCGTTAACTCGGTTAGTTTACCTTGGTTGTTTGATTATACTTGTATTATTACAATGGTTATGGGCTAATACCCTCGGGTATTAGCCATCTTAATGAAGATTCAATGTTTGGTTTGTTTAATCTCGATTGCTTAATTTATCGTTGATTGTTTAATTATGTTTATCACCTCATACTTGTCTATGTGCTTGAATATGCGACCTATCATTCAACTGGGTCTAGTGAGACTTACCAAGTGATCTAGATATTGGGATAGCTCTCCATATCGTGTTTTATATATCTGGACCAATAGGATCACAAATAATGTTCTATCTTTGCCTTTAGATTAGTGAGCTTAGTTGGACTGGCAGGTGACCCTTCGACCCAACGAGTACGTTCTTAATCAATTGGTAAAGACTTGAACAGTAAACTACAAGTATATAAAATACCGTCAAGCAGTAAGTGGGTAAAGTCCTTATGGGATAAAGTTTAACAAGATCACCATTGCTTTAATCCCTAAGATAGATTATAATTAAACTAAAAGATACTTTATGCGGATGCGTTAATAGTGATCGGATTCAACGTGTCTAGGTCTTAGGAAGAAGGCCCGCCTAAGTCTTATGAATGATATGCTGCCTCGAGATAAGCAGTCATTGCACTAAACAAACAAACCAGCATTTAATTTGGCTAATACAGTTTTCTATCATTTGGCTTGACCGCTCTTTTATCTTCTGATTTTCTTCTTGCATGATTATTGTGTATTGAATTGATTTAAGTCACCATCAAACATGTGTCAGTCTCTCAGGCTGAAACCCCAATCAATAGAACTAGGTGTAGCATATGTTAAACGTTAATTAGAATTAACTAAACTAATTAATTAGAATAAAATACTGATAGAATATAAGGTTAACTTTCTCGCTCTTAGTGTTCGACACTCTACTTACCATGAAACTGCATATTGATCGGGTACACTGCCCGTTAAAGTGTTGTTTAAGGATAAGTCAGCTAAATATAAATTTAAAACTTGGTAATCCATAAATATAACCTACACGATATCACATCAAATTTTTTGCGCCGTTGTCGGGGAGTGAAAATTGTTTAATTTTTATTTTGTTAGTATTTTTAACCCTTAACTTAGAATAATTTAATTAGCTTAATTTAATTTTGATTGTTTGTTTAATTGTGTGTTTAATTGTTTGTTTTTATATTCGCATTATTTAATTGTTTTTCAAAGTACTCTGTTCTGGTCAAACACCTGATACGGCGTATCCACCAGTTGGATATGACGTATCAAACTTTCTACCCAGATACAGCGTATTGATTTCTACAGTCTAAACAACGTATCCTGTTCTTCCAATCAATACGGCATATTCTGCAAATTCAATACGACATACTGACCTTCAGAAGATCCATACGGCGTATTTAAATCAATTAAATACGACGTATCGATCACCTGATATAGTAGAAACCTTGACTTTTTGTATTCGATTTCCTATTTTTATGTGTTCTTAACCCCGAAGGCACATCCTACTGATCATTTGTGCTTATTCTCAGGAAACCATTTGACGAAGGAATCACCGTGGCAGAACCAAATCTAAATGATCACATTTCTGTTACCCGAAAGAACTTCCTCTCAAATGATAACGAAGGAAGAATCATCAAGAAGAGTTTCCTCAAAATACAAGGGACATTTTTGGTAAAAATACGTGATAACACTTTCAATAGGACAATTGGAGAAAACGCGGTTGAACACATTGAAAATTTTCTCAAAGTAGTTAGGCCACTCAAAATAAAAGGCGTAAGTCAGGATCGATTTAGGCTTAGCGTCTTCCCTATCTCACTCGCCGGGGCCGCATGTGAATGGTTTAAAAAGGATTGTATTGGGTCACTAACTACTTGGGAATATTTGGTAGAAAAGTCCATCCAAAAGTTCCACCATCTTTCTTATAACAATGATGAGATAGAAGCTGATGAAGATGATAACCCCGATGATATTGCTGAAATCTTTAAGATCGAAGGCAACCTATTTGACTTTGAAACACCCTTATGCAAAGCATTTAATGAATTCAACTATTTCCTTAAGATTGACACAGATTTGTTCACTTTTGATATCCAAGAAATCAAGACTTACAAGGATTATGAGTTAAATATGACGGGGGATCTTGAGGAACCGTAGACAGATAACTGGGTACAATACCAACTATGAGATCACATATGCGAACCATATCATTTTAAGAATATAATGACTAAATAGCCCATGTGCACTTCAAATATTGATGGGTTCTGTAACGGTGGAGATCTACCAGGAATGGTTCGAGTCGGATGCATGACTTATTTCCAGGATCACAAGTGGTATGATAAATTGGCTAATGGAGTACTGAAAGAAGAATCCTTGATACATAAGGCCAAATTTAAAGAATCATGAGGGGATGCAACTCCAGGAGTGATGAAATTCTGTGCATGGTTGAAAATTAGTTTTGAGAACTTCCACAAACTATATTATGATGTATTAGTAAAACTGGAGGAATGCTGGTGGAAAGTAAATACTCATGAACATGCCCCATTTACTCATTGGGAAAATTACGGCCGAGGGCCATATGGAAACACCAAAACTGAAAAAAATTATGACCCTTATCTTGGCATCAACCGTGTATTTGGTAGAAATTATGGAGCAAACAACGCCGGTGATACTCAAGACCGCCAGGAACATAAGAAAGAACATGAAGGAAACAAGTAGTATCTTCTAAACCCACTTATGATCCATCAATATGCCAAGTTAAGAGATTCGAGATGATAAAATACTCATTCGACGTTGATGATAAGTATGTTGCCATAAAAGAACATGAATACTTCGACCATTCAAGAGCCAACATTGATGCATGTCAAGCTTATCGAGAACTTTTTCGCATTATGGATGAAGGATGGCTCGTGACAAAGGCAACAGAGGAGTAAAGTTGAAGGAAAAAGTCTAACTTAAAGACTGGCTAAAAGAAAAGTGCTTACCGGAAGACAACCCGGCTGTTTTTAATTGTTTGTCGTTTGTTTTAAATTGTTTGTCGAGTCTGTCTTTCTAGACAATCCATACGGCGTATCGAACCCCCTTGGATATGGCGTATGGACCTGTCTGGACGTTATCAGTCTTTAATTTCTATATTTAAATTCCTGCAACTTTAAAACATTTGTTTTTACATGATGCAACACGGCGTATCCTTGTGTTTGGGATATCGCGTATTAACTACCTGTACAGTATGTGTGTTTATTTTTCTGCATTGTAACCATTGTAAAACCGAGATAGGAATTACACATTTTGTCTTCTAAACTTTTATACAAGACCTTGCTGTAACAAAATTGACGAATTGGTGATGGTATACTCTGGAAAAAGACGTGTGTTGAACTCATACGGGCATCCTGACGCCTCTTCAACACACTTTTGCTCAAGAACTTAAATTGGAGAATCATCCCGAGCAAAATATCAGGGAGGTTCCTCGTTCTAAATCTATTCCCATTTTCTTTAATTATTTTATCTATACAACGAGGACGTTGTATAACTTAAGTGGGGGGATGGAGAATTAGAACGCCTACTTGTCCTTCTTTTTACAAATAATATGATATATGCTTAAAATTATGCCAAATTTAAAAATTTTAGCATACTTTTGTAAAAATTACTAGTTACATTACCTCGCACACAAATAACCCTTAATGTCAAATTGTGAGAATTAAGCCTATTCTGTTTCCAAACGTTTACTAAAAAAGTCCACAAAATTATAAGTGTGCCGGTAATGTAGTGGAATTTAAAACTTAGCTTGGTATATCACTCGAGACCACAATGATGAGTACTATGGACTTAGATGGAGTAACCTGTTTAACTGGTAAATTTCTAGGAATTCACCAAAAAGCCTACATGTTGTGATATTAACTAACCATACTGGTTGGTTAACCCCCGTATAACCCTATGCTTACTCTCACCATAAGAGTAAGACACCTCTAGAAAAACCTGTTAATCCATTCCTGTCTTTTTAACACCAAATGTTTATTTTGTTACACCTTTACACCTTAGCCTACTTTGTAGATTAAGCCTATTAATCAAAGTTGCTAGTTGCTTTTGTGTAAAGTTTTGTAGTTCTTATGTCAAAGTGAAATTTTCTATCTCTGGTTAGGTCGGGAAATTTCACAATGCAATGGAATGTAAAAGTATGTAGTGCGTGTATTTTGCTACTTTCACAATTATGTTTCATGTCCGAAGATGAAGTGTTTAAAGAAAAATTATCTGGATAAATTATGATGGTGAAGACGGTGAAATTACATCGAGATTCGTATTATTATGTTACGAAAAAATTAGAAAAATTGCAACAAAAAAGAGGAAGGATAGTCGGTTCGTTAAAAGCTTAAACCAATAAATTACTTGGAGGATCAATTATTCGTTGATATGCGGTAAAAGTCAACGATGTATAGTTTTGTATAAAAGTGGTCGATATCACCACGTGCCTTGTAAAAGTATGTACAAGTATGGGATGATTGGGAAAGTTGACCGTTATGGGAACGCCAACTTAGGTTGTCTTTTTCACTATATGATCAACACTTTTGTATATATTTCTGAGTCTTTATCATGGAACTGTCAGGGAAAGTTACTAGCAACCATTTACCTTATTTGTTCATGCTTAATCTATTTGTTTTGTGAATTTTATTTAACAACAACTTTGTTCCCTTTCCTAGCAATTAACCTTGGGTTTTACTCGAATAAGGATGTGATCGAGTCATGCATGTCTATTCCGTCGTTACGGTCATGTATGCATGATTCATCTGCCTTGTTGGTTTATTACTTTTGGTGAAAGTTAGAAGATCCATACCCTATATCATTCTTCATCCTAACCCTTAGTTAAACTCGAATGTAGATGTGATCGAATTACACAT
This sequence comes from Tanacetum coccineum, assembly GCA_026074375.1. NCBI lineage: Eukaryota > Viridiplantae > Streptophyta > Magnoliopsida > Asterales > Asteraceae > Tanacetum > Tanacetum coccineum. The sequence continues at coordinate 20,260 of BQNB010078885.1, read as the reverse complement.
GTCTATTTCGTCGTAATGGCCATGTATTTATGATTTAGATGCCTTGTTGGTGTGGTACTTTTGGTGAAAGATTGTTAGAATGATCAACCCTTATAAGCCTTTAAAATAAACCCAGTTTACCATTTCGAACTTGTCACTCCTTAGCTCTAGTGGTGGAGATGTGTATCATTGCCAAGCATATGATAGAAAACTAATCACGGCCGAGCAATTGAGTGTACCCATTAAATGTTACACCCTAGATTAGATGAATGATCTGAGTGTTTTTATTTCCTATTTTTCGTGAGGTGCTTGGTTTTGTACAGATGATTTAATGAAAGAATGCTTAAAGGAAAAATCTTTAACTTCAGTTAGGATATATTTTCAATAAATTTCTAGAGTCTACTTGAGGACAAGTAGGATTCAAGTGGGGGGGATATTTGATGACATCAAATAACGTTACATTTATAGCATCATTTATCCCAAATAAATTACCCACTTTTATATAATTATTGCAAGAATTGTTACTTAATTATTTAAAGTTGTTAATTGCAGTAATTATGGAGAACATTGTGAAGACAAGCTAAAAGGCTCACATTTTGGAGCTTAAAAGATGATATTTAAAGATTACTTATTTCTGACTACATACGCCGTATCCAACAAATAAGATACGACGTATAAACGCCTAGACTTCACAAGAAAACGTGTACGTTTAATACCCAATATGGTGTATCCTGCTTATTACATACGCCGTATCCAGCTGGTCAAACAATCAAAGATTCTGCATTAAATGTGATTTGAGACAATTACTACTAATTGATTATGAACGTAGCGCGCACTCCAAGGAATTTACCCTAATACGCCGTATTAACCTCACTCAATACGGCGTATCCACCTATTTTCAGAGACTATAAATAGAAGACTCAAAAACGAGTTTTCAGTGTGCTAAATCATATTCTCTATACCATAAACATAAAAGTCGATTTTCCGAAGAAACGAAGAGCAGCCAAGGTCAAGCATCGAAACTAATTTCATATAAGACACCATGTAATTCCTATACTCTTGTAATCATTCAATTTTTGGTATCGTTCGTTAACTCGGTTAGTTTACCTTGTTTGTTTGATTATACTTGTATTATTACAATGGTTATAGGCTAATACCCTCGGGTATTAGCCATCTTAATGAAGATTCAATGTTTGGTTTGTTTAATCTCGATTGCTTTATTTATCATTGATTGTTTAATTATGTTTATTGCCTTATACTTGTCTATGTGCTTGAATATGCGACCTGTCATTCAATTGGGTCTAGTGAGACTTACCAAGTGATCTAGATATTGGGATAGCTCTCCATATCGTGTTCTATATATATGGACCAATAGGATCCCAGATAATGTTCCATCTTTGCCTTTAGATTAGTGAGCTTAGTTGGATTGGCAGGTGACCCTTCGACCCAACGAGTACGTTCTTAATCAATTGGTAAAGACTTAAACAGTGAACTACTAGTATATAAAATACAGTCAATCAGTATGTGGGTAAAGTCTCGATGGGCTAGGGTTTAACAAGATCACCATTGCTTTAATCCCTAAGATAGGTTATAATTAAACTAAAGGATACTTTATGAGAATGCGTTAATTGTGACAGGATTCAACGTGTCTAGGTCTTAGGAAGAAGTCCCGCCTAAGTCTTAAGAATGATATGCCGCCTCGAGATAAGCAGTCATTGCACTAAACAAACAAACCAGCATTTAATTAGATTTGATTTGGCTAATACAGTTTTCTATCATTTGGTTTGACCGCTCTTTTATCTTTTGATTTTCTTCTTGCGTGATTATTGTGTATTGAATTGATTTAAGTCACCATCAAACATGTGCCGGTCTTTCAGGCTGAACCCCCTATCAATAGAACTAGGTGTAGCATAGGTTTAACGTTAATTAGAATTAACTAGACTAATTAATTAAAATAAAATACTAATAGAATATAAGGTTAACTTTATCGCTCTTAGTGTTCGACTCTCTACTTACCACGAAACTCCATCTTGACCGGGTACACTGCCTATTAAAGTGTTGTTTTAGGATAAGTCGGCTAAATATAAATTTAAAACTTGGTAATCAATAAATACAACCTACATGACAGTACATCAGTATCAACTTGCTGATATTTTCACCAAGCCTTTGGATGAACCAACTTTCAAAAGATTGATTGTTAAACTAGGTATGTTGAACATTGATGATACAAAACCTGAACCTTCAGAACTAAATGTCATTAATGAAGAAAACTGAAGGTTCCGCATTTCCACCAAAAGTGAACAAATTTTATCTGTTATAAGTGTCAGTTCAGTTTTTGTAAATTAACCTTTAGCTTGCTTAAGTGAATTAACTGAGCAATCACATGTGTTTTATTCATGGATTTGACTGAGCATATGTGGTTTTGTCGCCTTTGTTGGAGCATTGGTATTGGTAAACATCAAGAACTGAACAAAACTGATTTACTCTCTTTAGTTCAGTTTTCACACCTTAATTAAATCTTGATCTTCAGCTTTCTCGAGTGAAGTAACTGAGCAATCACACATGTCTCATTCATGGATTTTCATGAGCATGTGTGATTTTGTCGCCTTCGCTAGAGCATTGGTGTTGATATAGATTACCAAATCTGTACACCATAATTTTGATCTAACTCTTCAGCTTTCTCAAGTGAAGTAACAGAGCAATCATATATGTCTCATTTATGGATCTGCATGAGCATATGTGGTTTTATCTCCTTTGCTGGAGCATTAATGTTGATCAAGATTACCAAAATATGTTCAGCATAACATAACACCAAACCTGAACCTAGTTCAGCTCTTTCAAAACATCAATCAAGGGTCAGTTTTAAAAGCAAAAGTGATTTCAAAATTAATATAACTTTCTCTAAATGATTTCTTATATAAGAAGTTATTTATTTTTAATATTAATAAAAAGGAATATATAAACGATAACATGACCTTACTTTCTCTCATCTACTTTTGCAGTTGAACATACGGCTGTTCATTATTCTAGGTGACAGAAAGCATTTTTGCTAACTTTCATTAAATACAAAGTTTAGCACTTGTGCAAATAAAACCCTATAAAACATTCACTTTAACAAATCACTTTTCACAAACACAACTTTCATCAAAAACACACACACAAACAATTAAAACAAATCAAAACCTCTAAAATCCTAACCTAAAAGGGCATAATAATCAACACAAGAACAAATCCCTCCACAACAAGAACAAATCCCACAACAACATGATTAAATAGATGAACCAGAAAGTCCCATTCCATTTGAACCTGCAACCCAAGTTGAGTTCAACATAGATGATATCATTTTCAATAACAACAATGAAGTTGCTCTTCTTTATCCTCCACACACAAACTCATACTACTTCAAAATTGTCTCTGACTTCATCTCCAAATGTTGTCTTAGGGGGGCATTCATAAGAATACCCAACCAATACAAAGAGTATATGTCTGAATTCTGGTACACTGTCAAAACTCTTAAGAACTCTAAAGTATGGTTCTCAACTCCTACATAGGGTATCCTAGGAGAAGTAGGTGTCACTACCTTCAGGAATGATATTGGTGCAAATTACTTGTCCTGCTCAACTGAGTATGCTGAAGTACCATCCCTAGAGACTGTAAGAGAATGGTTTTCAACCATTAGGTATAGTGAGGAAATTAAGGCTTTTAGACACATTCTATACATGTCTATTTTAGTATGTCTAAAACATTTCAGTGGCTCAAACTTAATTTCACATGGAATTTACAAAGTCATAACCTTATTCTCTCAATTGGTGTCATATGTATGAAATTGAGGGGGGTCCAAAGAAAAAGTTCCATTGGTATGAAGATACTAAGAGATTAGTTATTTCCATAAGGGGAGAAAATATGATTAATGAAAGAAGATAATATGATCTATAAGACTCAAGAGTTTAAGCGCATATAATTAACTCTTTCCTCCATGTGCGAAATAATTTTGAATATCGATGCACATGTATAGGGGGGCATTTCAAAAGAAAGAAACTCTTAAAGTGTTAAACTTTTTGATCTATATCAAACACTTTGATTTCTTTTTAATGGTTTTATGGGTTTGATCTCTATACCCGACAACCAATTAACTTACGACGTCGATGAAGTCATAAGGTGGTTAAGGTTAGGTATAAGTCCTATGATCCAACCAGAACCGGAGGGATCTACCCAATGACACTCCATAGTTAGAAATAGCAATCCTTAGGTATAATTTGGAGATGAATGAGTAAAGGAAAAAAATGTAAACTAAGGCTTGAGTTATCACCGGAACAATCAAAACATGGTGATAGTAATGACGTCTTGGTAAACATTGAAGGGGTTGAAGAATGAAAAAGAAATGTATGAATAAAGGGTAAAAAGAAAGAAGCCCTCCACACAACTTAGGTAGAAACCGAATTAATACATAATCTATCAGAATCACAAAGATGATATCTGGTATTAATGACAGACATCATGTACCCACTGATGCAATGCACAATCCTTCCCAGCCATTCAAGTTTCTCTCAAAAGATACTTGTCTCACTTGTCATAGAGATACACACGTTATCTGTTGACATCTCACTCCGAGATTGTTAATATTGAAAAGTTGGCAGTCAGCTTCAGCCTCCGATTACTAAAACCAAAGTGCACAAATCGAGTCTAGAGCCAAAAGAGATCAACAATATTATATCTTTAGGACACAATTCATGTAAAACACTTGTTGTTCATCAAATATTCAACAAGTGGCATCAAAGAGTCCTACGTATTATCCTTGTGATCTTGCTAGAACATTCAGAGTGATACTATTTAGTATTTCACAGTGACGAATGAAAATCCTTCCAGTGTCAACATCAAACAGCACTGCAGTAAGTGACTTGCAAGATTCTATATGAATAAAACTTGTGTCAACTGGATATCGATTTTGGTCCAGTAAATGAATTGACGACTTAATCAGTAAGATAGTAACTAACTGATTTACTCTTATCGTGTTGTCTGCTTTGAGACGTTCTGATAATGAGAACAAGCTAGTACAGCTGGAACCCCTGTCAAGGAGGTTCTTCTAAATTAAACTTACCTAATCATAAGTACAGTATGTATATTGTAAACGGTCCTCATGGAACTGGAGGTTAACGTTACCAACATTGACGAGTGACAAAGACAAGATTCGTCCATATTCAATATGTACATACGATGGAGTAACGACCTCATCCAACACAGTCATATTCAAGGCCACATGCTCATGCTCGAACGACAAAGATAAATACATGATGAAAGCTTAAGTACATATTACAAAAGTCTTCTGCAACTCTGATATTCAAGATCTTCATTAAAGATATCAAGATTATCATGACAAAAATTGTCAAGGGAGATTGTTAGCAAGCTTTCATGATGACGCATAGTATGAGCATGTCGGTACCAAGACACAAGATCACAAGATGGTAAAGATGACAAAGACAAACAAGGAAAAGATATAAAGATCTCGAAACAGAAAGTCAAAAGATAAAGGCTCAAAATCAAAGATCACAAAGCATGAAGGAACAAGTCTACTACAACAAAGTTCAAGACAAAGACCAAGGCAAAAATAGTTCAAAGATATTGTAAAGTCAATGACCGCTCCTGTAGGGGATATTCTTAGCCTTAAAATATTAAGGCGAACAAGAAAGTCATGGTCATTCTAGTTTAGGTCTCGTCATCGTGTTTTGTGTAACTTTATATTCTAGTAATAGGCTAAGCAAGGGACTCGGGCTCGAGATGTAAGCTAATATTGTATAGGTTGTGGGTCTTAAGCCTAACTAAAGCCGGTCCTGGCCCATGTAGAAGCCCATATGCCTATGTTAAGGCATGACACTATATAAGTCCCTCTCCTCATGTGGGGAGGGCATTGATGGATCATTTCTCCTCCTTCCTTCTAATCTAATCAACCAACCTTTCTCTCTACCTTCTCTCTAAACATCTTTCTTTCTCTCTCTAGATTCTACATCTTTCTTTCTTATTCTTGTTGTGAAATGGGATAATAAATGGGATAACACTTAACTAAGTGAATCAAGTGTGTAGGTGATTGTTTCTTTGTTTCCGCTTCTTATTGCTCTGTAAGTGTATTCCTTCTCTTAAGTTCTACAGTATCTTGGTTGTAGAGGGTGCTAACAGGCTGATTAACATATTGACCCTCCAACTTGATTGGTGTGGATACCTGCTCTGGTCAGTTTCAGTTCTATCAACTGAGTATTTGTAGTCTTGTGTGTGAGTTTTATATTTTCCTGTTTAGATTGTTGGATGATAGGTTTTAGGTTAGTTTGTGGAGTTGCTTTAGTGGGGATTAAAATTGTTCTGTTTGTCTTGTTTGTTCTTGATTGTTTCTGTTGATTATTTGATTATGTGATTTGTTTTTTTGTTTCCTGCTTGTTTGTTGATTCATCATGGTTGATCCTAGTAATAGTGAAGATTTAATTAGTAGTCTTGATTTGGGTAATCCTCTTCATTTGCAGAATAGTGATTTCAGTTATAATACTATTATTTCTGTGAAATTAACTAGTACTGAAAACTATAGAGTATGGGATGTTGTTATGAAATTGGCTATTAATACTAGAAATAAATCTAAATTTATTGATGGTACTTGTGTTAAATATGCTTATGCTAATAGTGCCCCCTGTCTAATCAGTGGGAGAGATGTAATTCTATTGTGCTTTCTTGGCAGTTAAATTCTGTGTTTGAGGATTTGTTTCTTGGTCAAATTTTCTCTGATAATGCTGATGAGGTTTGGGCTGAACTTAAGGAAACTTATGATAAACTTGATGGGTCTATAATTTTCAATCTGTTGCAAAAGATTCATAGTTTTAAGCAAGGTGAATTGACTGTTTCTGAATATTACCATAAGCTTAACTCTTTGTGGAGAGAATTTGACATTATGACCAAATTGCCTAAGTGTTCTTGTGTTGCTAGAGATGCAGTTTTAAAACATAACCAGTTAATGAAACTTATGCAATTCCTAATGGGTCTTAATGATGTGTTTCAACATTCTAGGGAGACTCTTCTTGATGTTAAGGATGCATTTGCTATTGTTTTCAGAGAAGATTCTCATAGAGGCATTGCCTTTTCTTCCTCTAATTTTGTGACTAAACCTTGGATATCTGGTTTTGTTTCTAAAACCAATAATTGGTCTAATAATGGGAATAAAAAGTTTGACAACAAGAAAGTTGGAAATTCTAGTAATAATAGCAACAATAATGGTAACAACAGAGGTCCTAATCCAAATTTGCTTTGTAAAAAGCGTGGGAAGGTTACACATACTGTTGACAGATGTTTTGATTTAATTGGATATCCTCCTGAGTATAATAAAAATCCTGGTTCAAAACCAAATGGTTTTAAGACTTTTAATGCAAATTTTTCATCTACTTCTAGTGAGAATGGTGCTACTTTATCTTTCACAAGTGAACAGATAATGAAATTGATGAATCTCGTCAATGATGTGCCTTCTGGAAACATGCTGGCTAATATGGCATGTATGCCTAGTTTTTTCAATAACAATGTTTTTTTACAATATAAACTTCAAAATTGTCCTTAATAGTAACATTGTTCTATGTAAAATTACTATTGGATGGATCATTAATTCTGGAGTAAACCAACACATGATAATTTCTACACTTAATATGTTTGACATTATTGATATTTCAGATCTAAATTTAACAGTGGGTCATCCTAATGGAACTCTTGCAAAAATCAAATATGTTGGAAACTTAAAACTGTCTGATAATGTAGTATTGTTTGATGTCTTGGTTGTTCCAGAGTATTGTGTGAATTTATTGTCTGTTAATAAACTAATTAGAGACAGTAGATTGTTAGTTGGGATTACTGAATCTAAGTGCTATATTCAGGATTTACATCACAACAAAATCATAAGGACTGGTAGTGAGAATGGTGGCCTTTATTTTTTAATACTCCCTCTTCCTTCTCTTCTAATTGTCAAACTTTAAGTAATCGGACTACTAATTGTTATGTCTCCAAGTCTTTGTGGCACAGCAGGATTGGTCATCCCACTGATCAAGTTGTTGATGTGTTACAGTCTGAACTTTATTTCGCCAAGGACTCTCATGTTTCTCCTTGTGACATCTGTCATAAGATTAAACAGACTAGGGAGTCTTTTCCATTAAGTGATCATAAGACCACTTCTATTGGTGAATTAATTCATCTTGATCTTTAGGTTCCTTATAAAGTGATTAGCAAAGATGGTTTTAGATACTTAATGACTATTGTTGATGACTATATCATAGTTGTTTGGGTTTATCTTGTTAAAACTAAGGATGAAGTTTATTGTCTATTTGTCGGTTTTATTAATCTCATTCACAATCAGTTTAAGTGTAGTATTAAAAATGTTAAATCTGATAGTGAGACTGAATTTATGAATAGTGTAATGAGTGAAGTGTTTAACAGCCTTGGGCTCTTGGTATTGTTCATCAAACTTCATGTGCTTATACTCCTCAGTAAAATGGTGTTGCTGAGAGAAAGCACATGCATCTGTTAAATGTTGCTAGAAGTTTGTTATTTCAAAGTGGTATTCCTTTGAAAATGTAAACTGAGTGTATTCTAACTGTTGCATATCTTATTAACAGGTTGCCTTCTTCTGTTCTTAATGTCAAATCTCCTTTTGAGCTTGTGTATGGTCTTAAACCAAAACTCTCTCATTAGAGAAGTTTTGGATGTTTGTGTTTCTCATTAGTTCTAAATAATTCTGATAAGTTTTCTGCTAGATCTAAAAATGTGTTCTCATTGATTTTTCTACTACAAAAAAGGCTTACAAAGTTTATAGTCTTGAGTCAAAACTTGTTTTTTACTCAAAGGATGTAAAGTTTTATGAGACTGTTTTTCCTTTTAAAATGAATTCTTCTCTACAACAGGTTGAAGAGACTTCTGATAATAATGTTAACAATTTAATTTTTTTTGATGCGAAACATTCTGATAATCAAACTTATTTAAGTCCCAATGATGATGGGAGAGGTGATTATGCACCCAATGATGAGGATAATGTTTATCCATGCACCCGAAGTCCTCAAACTTTTGATGTTAGTGAGAATAACATTGCAACTTCTATAGGTGATAATATTCCTTTGGAGGGCATTGTTCCTTCTTCTTCTTCTGGTTTACACACTCATGATTTGCCTAAGAATGGAAGCCAAGTGCAGCCTGCTGTTAGGAGATCTAGTAGATCTGTAAAAATGCCAGCTAAATTCAATGATTATATTATTGGAAGTAATGTGAAGTATGGTCTCAAAAAATTTGTGTCTTATGTTAATCTTACTAATTCTAATTAGTGTCTTTCTACAAGTCTTAATAAATCTTATGAACCTAGTACCTATTATGAGGCTATAAGGAATAACAAATGGATTGAAGCAATAAATAATGAAATAGAAGCCTTAAATAGAAATAACACTTGGATATTTGTATAACATCCTATGTTTTAGGGTCATTTACGACGTCAATAAATTCACTATTTATTTTTAGTATTGTACGCATTTGCTTTTAAGTCGTAATCGTTAAGTTAAATCGCGTAAGCTAAAAATTATCATTCAATGTAAACGGGCATCAAACAATTAAATGTTTACATCAAGCAAGTGTTAAGTAATTATTTTGAGTATAATTATTAACTTTGTTCATTTTATTTTTATTGGTTACGTAAAGTGATTACGTTTCGCGATAAAATACGTTTAGGCATTCCCGGAACCACCAAAACTTTTCTACGCTTCAACAAATACCCACAATTATACCCAATACTCAAAATTTACAAAATCTCATCACTTATATACTTATATGGCCGGATATATAGAGGATAGAACCAAGAAAATATCTTGCAAAACACCTTTCCTAGAAATCATGGGATGTTCTCATGTTTTAGGAACCAAGACTCATTTTTCTTACTAACTCAAATAGTGACTTGACCAACTATTCCCTAGAAATCCTCTTTGTGTCCAAGACTTTCCTATGACCACTTGACTAACTCTTGATATTTATATACACTTGCAAGACTTAGATAACACATACACTTCTCATTTTCATAGTGAAAACAACTCTTTCCTCTCTTTCTTATGGTACATCCCACGACCAACATTCAAAACCCTCAAATAATTCACACAATTTTATTTACAACACATACAAGTATTCCTACAACATACCTAAGATATACTAAGAAGGTTTGAAGGTTTGGTTTGGAGTTTACAAGGATTAATCAAACAATATTCAAGATTAGGGTTTCATTTGGTTTTAGGGTTTTCAAGTGTTAAAAGATATGGTTTTTTTTGCTAAACAAGGGTTTAGATCATATTATTCATCATCCTACTTCATATTAAGGTTACCTAAAACTCTTAATCTCTTTACTTTCATGATTTTATGCATATATAATGTTTGTGTAGTTAATCACCATCTAAAGAACATAATGGTTTTTATTCTTGTTTATGGTTTTGGTAAACTTTGTCATATGATATATGGATGTTATGGATCATGTTATAAAGCAAATATATACGCTATATGAGTGTTAGTTAAGTTATATAAAGCATATATAAGTAAAAGTATAAAAAGTTACTTATAAATGTTCATGAACAAATGAGTATGTAAACTTGATGTTCTTGTGATTCTTGGACAATATATGGACTAATCATGGACTAGATACCCTAAGGCTGTAAGACATGTGATATTGAAGGTTGTAAAGGACTTGTAACAAAGTGGTTAAACTAAAAAGTTATAAAAATAACTTTTAAACACATTTTAATAAAATAGACAAAGTGGGCTGTTTAGAATTCGAACTTAACATATATATTTTATGATTTTCTAGAATACTACATGTCACAAGGATCGTGGGCATGTAGAGAACTCGAAAAACCGATTTATAACGAAGGAGATACGCTAATTTTAAGTTATACGTTAATTGAACGCGTTTATAAAAGAAATTTTATAAAAACTCTTTAAGATTCACCTCTGATATATACAAATGATTATTCATAATTTTAGGATTTCAAAACAATAAGAATCATAATTTTATGATTAATAACGAAGGATTATGAATTGGCGCGAAATTTACAACAATAAAAATTACTTTTATAGAAAACTATTTTTATAAAAGTTACTATTCATTTCAGACATGATATTTTGAAAACATCATTAATTTGATAAAACTTTTAATTACGAAGACGTACTCGAAAGAATCACTAAAAACGGAGTTCTAACGAATAAAATACGACATTTACGAGTTTACGACGACAAATTTTATAAAAATAATAGTTAAGTTACTATTTTGGGTCCTTGTGGTTTAGTGCGTTTTTTACTTTTGGTCCAGAATTTAAAAAAGGTTTGGTTTTGGTCTAAAAGACATAGTTTCGTTCCACTTTTAGTCCAAAAGACAAAGTTTCGTTACACTTTTGGTCCAAAAGACACAGTTTCGTTCCACTTTTAGTCCAAAAATTTTAGTCCAAATTTACGGAATTGGACTAAAAGTGGAACAAAACTATGTTTTTGAACCAAAACCAAACCTTTTTTTGAATTTTTGGACCAAAAGTAGAAACGCACAACCACAAGGACAAAAATGTACTTATTTATAAAAGTATATGAACAGTAAAAATTATTGTTCATCAGGGGACTAAAAATATGAAAATGTAATATTTTGATAACTCATCTTAATACGAAAGTGTGGACATAAGAAACGTAAGAAACGGGCTTAAAACGATAAAGTTACGTCGTTTTTACTAATGAAATATTTATAAAAAACGTTTTAACTTTATAAATACGATTTCATAAACGCAATTAGATGATGATGTAGCTATATAGAATTATATATGGTAGTAGTTATTCAAAGTGCTTAGTACTTATACGGCTTATAATTAATTAGGTTGCATTTGGCGTTTATCTAGCGCATTTTCTGTGATATACTTGATATTCATTCACTCGAGGTGAGTCATAGCCCCACGTTTTACATTTTAAATGATTTACAAGTTTTGGGGTGAGAAACATATGCATGTTTTACAAATTGGACGCAAGTGTATATTTTACTTGATTATGTGTTTGCCTAAGTAACAATAACCCATCTGAGCCCATAATCATGAACTATCAGTTACTATTGTGAGCGCGAATGTTATAAATAGATCTATTTGGGATTGACATCCCCGTTCGGGTGATTAGCTATCACTAGACAAACGAACGTATACCATGTCGGACATAGGATGTTGCGGGTTAGAACATCATCACGGGCAATGTTGGCAATTTATATTGCATTTCATACATGTCGAGCTTTAGTGTCATGAGCTTAAGAAAACGTAATTACATTTTATGATGGTTGCATCTGTTGCATTATCATGGGGAAATCTTGCGGTCCTACATTATACATTTACAAACCTATGAATTCACTCAACAATATGTTGACGTTTAAAGCAATGTTTTTCAGGAGGTCAATAAGACACGAGGTGCAAGGGATACATTAGTGCTTATATTTTGGATGTCACATGCTAAAGATTTGGTTGCATTACATTTTGGGATAAATTATTATGAACTAGAATCTTGTTTTTTGTATTTTGAACAAGTAAAGCTTCGGGCTTTTGTAACAAATACTTTGCTAAATCCAATGTATCGGTTTTTAACCGACTTTTTGGTCGTTCTTATATATATCTTGTGTTATTGATCTATGATGTACCATCCCCAGACCCATATTCCGCTGCGATCCATTTTGGGGGTGTTAGAGATTGGTATCAAGAGCCAAGGTTATAGAGAACCAGGTCAAATGTTTTTGCTTGACTATAACCATTTTCAAACATTGCATTCATACAAAGGGATTTTCACGGGACATACATACATACACTGGTTGTTGCATTAGTTGATTAGACTAGATGCGTTCATGATTGATATACATGTTATGATATAAATGTATATTACTATAAGAGTCTTATATTAAATACTAATATAAGCTATTTTAGATTTTCAGATACTGTCATGTCGGACTCTGAGGATTCCACGGTTACATACACGGAAGTATCTAGTCTGTTTGAGGGCTTATCAGACATTGGAGCCCCAGGAGTTGTTGGACCCGAGTACGAGGGACTGCCCTGGATGCTAGATGACCCATATGTGCAGGTCGTTTTACAGGCCCCACCGTCACCAAACTACGTGCCTGGCCCTGAGGAGCCAGAGTAGGCACCACCTCTACCAGACTTTGTTCCAGAGCTGGTTTATTCGGAGTTTATGCCACCAGAGGATGAGGTATTCCTAGCTGAGGAGCAGCCACTACCTGTTGTTGTCTCACCTACTGTTGACTCACCAGGATATGTTCCAGAGTCCGATTCCGAGGAGGATCCTGAGGAGGATCTTGTCGATTATCCTGTCGATGGAGGAGACTATGGCGATGATGAGGATGAGTCATCTGATGATGACGAGGATGATGATGTTGATATTGAGGAGGATGAGAAGGAGGAGGAGCACCCAGCTCCTGCCGACTCTACAGTTGTTGCTTTACTAACTGTTGATCATGCCCCATCTGCTGAGGAGACTGAGCCGTTTGAGACCGACGAGTCTGCGGCCACACCACCACCACATCCTACATACCGCGTTACTACTAGGATGTCGATCCGAGATGAGCCACCTACACCATTTTGGTCTGAGGCAGAGATTGCCAGACTCCTTGCCATACCATCACCTCCACCATCACCACTCTCCCTATGGTCATCACCACTACCTCAGATTCCCTCACTACCACTACCAGTATCACCACCATTACCTGTATCACCTCCATCACTACCTGTTAGCCCTACTTATCCTTTGGGATATAGAGCTACGATGATCCGGCTGAGAGCCGAGGCACCATCTACTGCACATCCACTACCACTACCATCACCTATTGTACTTCCACGTACAATGGCATCTGTGGCCATGTTGAATCCACCTATATCTTGACACCTCGATAAGAGGCACCACCATCCGGGACACCACAACTCCTACCAATACCGCTACCTACTCCATCACCACCTTTACTTCTTCCCTCTACTGACCATAGAGCGGATGTTCATAAGGCTTGCTTACTGCCTTAGAAGAGGCTATGCTTTGCCTTTGGTCTGAGATACGAGGTGGGCGAGAGTTCATCTGCTCCCACTGCTAGACCTGATGGAGATTTCAGGAGAGACTATGGTTTCATTGACACTCTGGATGATGAGATTATGCGAGATCCAGAGAGAGATGTTGGTTATGGGACTACTGACACTTAGGATGAGATGCTTGTGGGTATGCCAGGGGCACCAGCAACTGATGAGACAGAGTTAGGTCGACGGGCGACAAACCTTGTCACGACTGTGAGACAGGATACCGATGAGATATATGGGAGACAGGATGATGCTCAGACTGAGCTACAGATGGTGACCAATCGGGTCTACATGTTGTTTAGGGATAGGCGTACACATGCTCGCACAGCTAGGCTCATAGAGATTAAGGGCATGATGTCTCGAGAGGCTTGGGGACGATCTATGTATGCGAGTGAACTCGCATGTACTAAGGTTATGGCATTGCGCACCCAGGTAGTAGCACAGCAGTCAGAGATCACAAAGTTGCGGGCAGCAGACCGTAGGAGACAGACACAATTGATAGAGGCCCTAAAATTGATGAAGACAATACAGACACAGTTGACAGCACTTCGGAGTCGACAGGGACCCGCTAGAGGTCCAGCAAAGCCCGATGCACCGAAGGAGGCCGGTAGCAGTTCATGGATCTTGTTATGGCTAGCTATTTTGTACAGCATACTAAGTATTACGGGTAACTCCCGGCTAGTATGGCTTTAGGTTGTATATATTCTTTTATCTTGTAACCTAATCGTAGTGATCGTTTTGTATCTGAACCATTCATGTATGTTTTCCAATTTATATATGGAATGGATGTTTTATGTCACGTCTGTAATCGAATTTATTATGAATGAATGTCGATTTAGCTTATCCATTATAAATATTCAATTCAGTTGTATATTTCACTGTGTGTTGTGATCTCATTTTACTTATTGTGTATATGTCGTGTCATGGTTATGATTTTATAAAATCTAACGGGTATTATATTTTCTTGTGATTTGAAGAAAATGGCACCAAAGAAAAGGACCACGAAGTCAAAACCAGCCACAGCAACAACCCCCACCACTACATCTGTCACTAATGCCCATCTTCAAGCAATGATTGACCAAGGCGTTACTGCCGCTTTGGTAGCACGTGATGCTATCAGAAGCACGAATGGAGAAGACAGCCATAATTCAGGAACATGTGTTAGAAGAAACAAGCGAGCCACTCGTGAGTGTACTTACCCAGACTTCATGAAGTGCCAACCTCTAAATTTCAAAGGCACAGAAGGAGTTGTCGAATTGACTCAATGGATTGAGAAAACGGAAATTGTGTTCCGTATAAGCAACTGCTCCGTGGAAAACCAAATCAAGTTCTCCACTTGTACTCTTTTGGTAAATGCTCTAACGTGGTGAAACTCCCACGTTAGGATAGTTGGTAACGATGTTGCTTATGCAATGACTTGGACAGAACTGAAAAAGAAGATGACTGACAAGTACTGCCCGAGGACCGAGATTAAGAAGCTCGAAGTCGAGCTATGGGATTTGAAAGTGAAAGGTACCGACGTGATAGGGTACAACCAACGTTTTCAGGAACTGGCATTGCTGTGTGTTAGAATGTTTCCTGAAGAATCTGACAAGATTGAGAGATATGTCGGTGGTTTGCCCGACATGATCCACGGAAGTGTAGTAGCATCCAAGCCTAAGACAATGCAAGAGGCAACTGAAATAGCAACCAAACTGATGGATAAGAGAATTCGCACTTTTGTTGAGCGTCAGACAGAGAACAAAAGAAATCAAGATAATAACCACCAACAACAACCACAAAACAAGAGGCAGAACACCGGCAGGGCTTATGATGTAGGGACTGGTAAGAAGAAGCTATACGGGGGATCTAAACCCCTATGCCCTAAGTGCAATTATCACCACGATGGTCCGTGTGCTCCCAAATGCCACAAGTGCAATCGAGTTGGCCATCGGGCCTGTGATTGCAGGAGTCCTGCTAATGCCAACACTACTAACAACCAAAGGGGCACTGGGACAGGTCAGAAGCCTACTTTTTATGAATGTGGTGCCCAAGGACATGTTAAAAGGGAATGTCTAAAACTGAAGAACAACAACAATCGAGGCAACCCAGCTGGAAATGTCAATGCTCCAGCGAAAGTGTATGCGGTAGGCCACGCGGGGACAAACCCAGACTCCAACGTCATAACGGGTACGTTCCTTCTAAACAACTACTATGCTTCTATCTTATTCGATACTAGTGCTGATAGGAGTTTTGTGTCTACTGCATTTAGCTCTCAAATTGATATCACACCAACTGCATTAGATCACTATTATGACGTTGAACTAGCCGACGGGAGAATAATTGGGTTGAACACTATCCTTAAAGGGTTGTACATTAAAGCATCTGAACCACCCATACACTTAGACTTAATGCCCATAGAACTTGGTAGTTTCGACGCTATAATTGGTATGGGTTAGTTGGTAAAGTACCAAGCAATCATTGTGTGTGCCGAGAAGATCGTTCGTATCCCTTGGGGAAATGAAACTCTAATCGTTCACGGTGACTGAAGCAACTGGGGAAACGAGGCTCGTCTACACATTATCTCGTACACCAAAACACAAGAAAACATGCTAAAAGGATGTCCAGTCTTTTTGGCAAACGTTCTAACAAAAGTAGACGAAAGACAATTCATAGATAAGAAGAAGCGACTTGAGAAAGTACCGATAGTTTCAAGATTTTCCTGATGCATTCCTGCTGAGGACAAAGTTGCCGGTATCTTCCTACGCTCCGACTAAACTCGACAATGGAATTTCAAATTGATCTGATACCTGGTGTTGCACCTGTAGCACAGGAACCTTATCGATTGGCGGCTTCTAAAATGAAAGAGTTGTCGGAGCAACTACAAGAGCTATCCGACAAGGGCTTTATAAGACCCAATTCCTCCCTAGTGGGAGCTCCGGTCTTGTTTGTCAAAAAGAAGGATGGATCGTTTCGAATGTGCATCGACTATCAGGAACTAAACAAGCTGACAGTGAAGAATCGTTATCCACTCCCAAGGATCGACGATTTGTTTGATCAACTACAAGGATCCAGTGTTTATTCTAAGATAGACCTGCGATCAGGTTATCACCAGCTTCGAGTACGGGAAGAGGATATTCCAAAAATGGCATTCCGAACTCGGTATGGTCATTACGAGTTCCAAGTTATGCCATTTGGCTTGACGAACGCACCAACGGTATTTATGGATCTCATGAACCTTCTGTGCAGCCATTTTTTGGATAAATTTATGATTTCTTAATTGACGATATCCCTTATCTACATCGAAAGAACAAGAGGAGCACAAAGAACAGCTTAAGGCATTCTGGAATTTGCTTAAGAAAAGAGAATTGTTATGCTAAGTTCCTCTAAATTTGAATTTGGATTCGCTAAGGTATATTTCTTCACGTCATGTATTGATAGTCAAGGCATTCACGTGGACCCCGCTAAAATCGAATCCATAAAGGACTAGGAATCTCCTAAAACGCCAACGGAGATTCGCCAATTCTTAGGTCTCGCTGGGTATTACCGAAGGTTCATCGAAGGATTTTCGAAGACTGCCAATTCGATGACCAACGCTTACTCAGAAGGAGTTTAAGTTCGATTGGGAGACAACGGAAGCCGCCTTCCAGTTATTAAAGCAGAAGTTGTGCAATGCGCCAATTCTGGCTTTACCTGAGGGAAGCGAATGATTTTAGTCTTATTGCAATGCGACGACATAAAGGTATTGGTGTTGTATTAATGTATAGAGATAAAGTAATTTCTTTATGCCATCAGCTAAATAAAAAATTCATGAGAAGAACTATACAATTCATGAGTTTAGAACTTGGAAATCGGTATAGTGTTTTCTTTCTGAAACTTTGGAGACACTAACTTGTAACAGAACCTAGTGTACGGTATTCACGGAGATCACAAATAGTCTACAACACATTGCCTTAATTAAAAAGGAGCTTGAATATGAGGCAGACGCTTTGGTTAGAGTTACCCAGTGATTACGATCGTGAGATTCGTTATCACCCCGGAAAAGCAAAATGTTGTTGCTGATGCTTTGAGCAGGAAGGAGCGAATTAAACCATTAAGAGTTCGAGCCTTAGTTATGACTATTGGCTTGGATCTTCCTAAACAAATCCTGAATGCTCAGACCAAAGCACGGAAACCAGAGAACATCAAGAACAAAGATGTTGGAGGTATGTTGATTAAAAATTCAAAGGATCCAGAGAAACCTAGAACGGAAAAGTTGAAACCCCGTGCGGATGGAACTCTATGCTTAAATGGCAGGAGTTGGTTACCATGTTATGGTGATCTGAGGACTGTGATTATGCACGAGTCCCACAAGTCCAAATACTCTATACATACGGGTTTTGAGAAGATGTATCAGGACATGAAGAAGCTATATTGGTGGCCCAATATGAAGGCCAACATCACCACCTATGTTAGCAAATATCTAACATGTGCTAAAGTCAAGGCTGAACACCAAAGGCCATCAGGATTGTTGGTATAACCCGATATACTACAATGGAAGTGGGACAACATCACTATGGATTTTTTCACGAAGCTTCCTAATTCATTACAGGGCTACGACACCATTTGGATGATTATTGACTGACTCACTAAGTCTGCAATCTTCGTATTGATGAGAGAGACTGATCCTATGGATAAACTTGCAAGAATATACCTAAAGGAGGTTGTCACGAGGCATGGAATACCTCTCTCGATTATTTGTGATCGTGACCCTAGGTTCGCATCACATTTTTGGAGGTCACTTCAGAATGCTTTGGGTACTAGCCTGGATATGAGTACTGTGTACCATCCACAAACAGACGGGCAAAGCGAGAGGACTATTCAAACTCTCGAGGATATGATGTGTGCTTATGCGATCGACTTTGGAAAGGATTGGGTTAACCATTTGCCATTAGTCGAGTTCTCATATAACAATAGCTATCACGCTAGCATCAAGGCTGCACCATTTGAAGCACTTTATGGTCGAAAGTGTCATTTACCTGTGTGTTGGACCAAGGTTGGACAAGTGCAACTCACTGGTCTGGAATTAGTTCAAGAAACAATAGAGAAGATCATCCAGATCAAGCAAAGGATGCAAGTCACCCGTGATAGGCAAAAGAGTTACACCAATTTAAAGCGTAAGCCGATGGAATTCCAAGTTGGGGATAAAGTTATACTTAAAGTTTTGCCTTAGAAAGGGGTCGTACGTTTTGGAAAACGGGGGAAGTTGAACCCTAGGTACGTTGGACCGTTCAAGATGTTGGAAAAGGTTAGATCCGTTGCATATAAGCTTGAGCTTCCTGAAGAGCTGAGCAGGGTTCATAATATGTTTCATGTATCCAACTTGAAAAAGTGCTATGCCGACGAACCATTAGCCGTTTCGTTGGATGGACTTCACTTTGATGACAAGCTTTAGTTTGTCGAAGAACCTGTAGAAATCATAGATCGAGAAGTTAAACGATTAAGGCGAAGCCATATCCTAATTGTCAAGGTTCGATGGAACTCTAAACGAGGCCTTAAGTTTACATGGAAATGCGAGGACCAATTTTGAAAGAAATATCTACATCTCTTCGCAAAGACTGCACCATCGTCAAGTGCCGTGTCTTAAGCCTTGAGGACAAGGCTCATTTAATGGGGAAAGACTATAACACCCCATTTTTAGGGTCATTTACGACGTCAATAAATTCACTAGGTATTTCTAGTATTGTACGCGTTTGCTTTTAAATCGTAATCGTTAAGTTAAATCGCGTAAGCTAAAAGTTATCGCTCAATGTAAACGGGCATCAAACAATTAAATGTTTACATCAAGCAAGTGTTGAGTAATTATTTTGAGTATAATTATTAACTTTGTTCATTTTATTTTTATTGGTTACGTAAAGTGATTACGTTTCGCGATAAAATACGTTTAGGCATTCCCGGAACCACCAAAACTTTTCTACGCTTCAACAAATACCCACAATTGTACCCAATACTCAAAAATTACAAAATATCATTACTTATATACATATAGGGTCGGATATGGGATGAGAGAACACAAGGATAATATCCAGTTCAATCTATCTTCCTTGAAATCATGGGAAGATCTCACATTTAGGGAACCAATAGATATTTTCTTACTAGCCCTAATAGTAAAGGACCATGACTTCCCTATAAATCCT